>VDFB02320287.1:0-63718 GCA_007258455.2 Sequoia sempervirens | reverse complement strand
ATTGATGATCCAACTTGAGTGCCTCTACTAAAAAAATAATTTCCATTATAAGTTAATGAAAATATAATGAATGATGAAAAATAAAATGTCAAAAATTTGGCAACTTTAGATCATTTCAATTGTCTTGCATTATATTCAAACAATATCAGTCATTAATTGTCTAAATTAGGTAGATCTATTTTATAGAGGGAATTCCTTCAATATAATTAAGAAAGGAGTTCAAGATTTTTTATAAGGTTTGTGAATAAAAAAGGCGATTGGTGACATTTATGGCCTATATAATTAAAATCATATAAGTTTATAAAACACATGATTACGAAAATATATAAAATAATTATGCGTATATAAAAATACCAAGGAGTGGTAGAGGAGGATCAAAAAGCCATAGTTCAAGGGAAAATTTATCATTAGTGGAAAATTTATAGATTGCAGATTTAAGGTCAAAGGCAAGTGTGTGATTATAGTTTTCTTATAATAAGATGTCTTTCCACAAGGGGAGGTAGCTACTTGTTATCCTCAAATTCAACATGCTCAATTCATGGGATAACCCCTACGCAACTTGTCCCTTTCGTAGCTCACGTATGATGAGCACACAAAATGAGGCAAATACCAATTTTCCTTCATGTGTGGTTCTTAGCCTCGAAACGTCCTTCTAAGCATTAACCTCTATTGGTTTGTCAAAATTCATCTTTTTGACTAAGTTGTGAAATGTTAGTTTGCAGGAGTTAGAATTTCTTTTTATACTTGCAAGGTCGGGGTTTTTCCTCGACTTTGCAAGTGAAAGTTGCAAAATAAAAAGGTTTGCATGGTCGGTGTTTTTTCTCAACCCTGCAAGTCAAAGAGTAATTTAAAACTTGTAAAGTTAGACTTTTTTCCAACCTTGCAAGTCACCTATCTAACTCCAGTTTGCACAATTGTTAGAAAAACCCACTCCTGCAATGTCAAGCTCACATGAGTTGCATTTAATGCCATTTTAGTGACTTTGGTTTTCATTTTAAATTGGCTTTCCCCCATCTTTTCTTCATTTTTATTCATTTTTTTTAATTCTCTATCCTTCGTGAGTTTGTCTGAAGTTCAAGAGTTTGATTGTGCGCGGATTTGGGACATATCTCCTACAAATTTCGAGCTAGGGTTTTTCTTCTTTTTTGTTCTTCTGAGTATGTTCATATGTTATCTCCCTTTCTCTAAGTTAAAATGATTAAGGTTAATGTTTTAAATTGATTTTCCCATTAAAAATGTTTATAGTTTATGTTTAAATGGCTTTTCATTATATCTTTAAATGGGTTTTGATTGTTTAGGTTTTATACTTTTTGCATATGTCATTTTACCCTTTGTTTTTGCTTGTTTACTCGAAACCCTAGTTCATTTTTGGTTTCCTTTTGAAGGGTTTGTGTTTTCTTGATTGACTCACATGTGTATGATCTCTCGCATTACACAGAGTTTTCCCATGAGGATTTTTTTGTGATAAACCCTTACTATTTACCATTGATTCTTGAAGTTTCATGCTCGTCTATGACTTAGGTATAGTCGGTGGTATTTCTTCAAAAATACATAAGCATGAATGTGGACAATTTGATTGGTCTTATTTACTGATCAAACGTGAAATAATGTCCAAAATATTGAAATGAAATGCCATTCTTACTGAAACAAAAAAAATGAGGTGGGGGAAGAGAGTTCACCAAAATGGGGTTGATGAACTCACTTAGTGGACTTATTTTCCTTTTATTTCATTAGGAAATGAGATCCACACCATGAAAGGACTATCAACCTTAATGTGAGTCCGATCAAAGTGTGAATCTGATGATTTCCTTTTTTTGCAAGGAGGAGGGTCCTAATCAAACAACACTTTGGAGAGAAATATTAAAAATAGTAAACTAACTCCAAAATGCAACCTATAACTTGGATCTTGAAGATTAAGCTTAATACTAATGGAACCATAAATCTTAATGCAAATCTAAGAGAGGGAAAATGATGTGTACCAGTCACCAAGAGTGCTTTTTCAAAGCTAACCGAGGACTCATTCACCCTATGGTGAATGGGTCCTGGCTAGGGCTTTGTAAAAATGGTTTCTAGGTTCTCTTCTCCTATGTCTGCACTCCTAGATCCTTAATTTTCATAGTCAGACAGTCAAAAATAAATCCTGTAGGTGAGTTTCCATGAAATTGCAACAATTTTGACAACAAATGCAACTTTGATTTAACTTCTTCAATTTTACTCTTCAAGATATCTTCCACCTAAAATCTACAAACACAAATGAAGAGGGATTTTTTTTTGTTGGTGAATAGGGTTTGCCTTGGTCAAACCCCATTTTGGTAATTAAAATTATAATGAAACAATGAAACATGAAGGAATGATGAATGAACAAAGCAGTGTCACAACTCACCAAACCTTTGTATGAACCTTGGAATGTGGATCTTCAACTTGCATGAAATGTCTTCAATGAATGTGGATCTTGATCTTGAAAGTTGATTTGAAACAATGCATTGAATGCTTGAATGGATCTTGAAACCTACATCATCATATTAGCTCCAAAAACATGCATGATGCAAGAAGAATTTGATATGATAATAGGATATTGATTGCTACAATAATTATTTAGTAAATATGCTCTTGAATGCCTTAAAAATGCTCTTGATCTCATAAACTTGCTATAGGAATGCTCTCTTGAAAATTCTAGGTGAGACAGTGAAAATGACCTTATGTTTATAGGTATGTAACATTAATTTCCCAAAATTCAAATAACACAAGCTAACATGTGAATATAGATTTGAAATCATTAAAATACTACCAAGAAACTAATAAAATTTAGGTCCTAGGTCTAAGTGAGGACCCATTTTCCCTTGGGCGAATGGGTCCTAGGTCACTCACCAAGGACACACATTCTCCAATGATAAGTGTTATGTTATGGCATTAATGAATGTCGGGTTTCCTCTTTAGAAATTATAATTAATTAGGCTTGGATTTGAATTAAAGCATCCAATTAAGGAAATTTAACCTCAATTAATTAAAAAATCCCTAAATAAGTGTGAAAGTGTAAAGGTACACTTTACAACACCACATTAAGTCACAATTAAGTCTATTTTATTTAATAGGGCCCTAAACTCAATGTGAACATGTAAAATACATATTACAACACTAAATTAAGGCATAATTAATTCCATTTTATTATTGATTCCCCAAATTAAGTGTGAAAAATGGATAATTTTTCCTACACTACACTTATATTGCAGGGTCGGGTTGATTCCCCGACCCTGCATTGTCTTTGATTCTCCTTTCCTTTGATGTGTGGTATGAAATACCGCGTATATAAAAATTTAACCATCTTACCTGTGTAAAACTTATGGTTGAGGTTTTTCCCTGACCTTACAATGACTTGATGAGTTTTGTGTATAAGCAGCATAAAACCCCTGTAGTGTCCCTCCAGTTGCGACACTCTATCTTAGTTTGTATTCAGTTTGATAGATAGATTTTTTAGTTGCTTTGGATACAATGTTGTTTGTTTTCAGTTATGACTCGAACATTATGTTGTTTTTATACTTCGTGGATGATACACTGGACATCAAGATCATTTGATTATGTTTGTGAACTGACATTATGTAGACACGTGTGTGTGTGTTATGGTTTATGTTGTATCTGATGCAGGAGCATCCAGTGGCGTGAGGGAAATCTTGCATCACCAAAAAAAAGATGTTTTCCATTTGTGTTCCTGTTGTTTATTTTTTGTAGATGTTTTTGCATTTCTGGATACCCTTTTCGTCGAATAAGAGTTTCCAACTTTCAGAACTGCTTTTCTGCTTTTTTTGCTCAACTGTTATTTTTAGCAGGTGGGAATTTTAAAGCGTGGGAAGAAAAAAATTTATGGGAAGGTTCATGAAGGAAACATAAGAACTTTGGCAAAAGAATCAGGTCAAGATCATTCACAGTTTGAAATTCATTCGAGTTCCAGTATCTACTTTTTGCCCTGAAAAACCTTTTGAGCCCAGTTTGAGGCACTAAATTGTCCCGTACAGGACCATAAATCATCAGAAATAGTGAAGCGGGTTCTTAGCATATTCTTCACTCCGAGACCTTTTTGACGGTGCAAACGGTTCAAAAAACAGAGTCTTGGATCAAAAGTTATGGCTTCCGAAAGTTGGCCGATTTTTGGAAAATTGCCAATTTTCAAGTTGGGACTCAATTTTTGAATTTCAAATTGTACTTTTGGTGCCAAACCGCCAAAAATATTATCTCGAATATTTTTTTTGGCTCCAAACGAAAAAGGGGGCTATTTATGGGCTAGTTTTTTATTTTTGAGGAACTTTTTGGGGAAAAGAGTTCGCATGCTGCGAAAGGGGATCTGGGTAATTTTCTGTAAGTCTATAATTTGCATGTAATACAGAGCTTGAGGATTTGATATCCTCTGCATGTAAGAGTTCCATATTTTTGAATAAAATATTATTCTCTATTTTGTGAGTGTTATTCTGTGTCTCGGGTTTGCTCCCGCATCCCGGTGTGTGTGGTATCATAGTGGGTTTTCTGTGAGCATGTGTGAATAAATCACCCGATTTGAGGCAGCTGCACGGTGGCTGGTTTTGGGTTCAGAACTTCAAAGATACCTCAAGAGTGATTCCTAGTAGGCGTGGTGGTGCCAGAGATGGCAGAGGTGGCAGAAATGCTAGTGGAAGAGATCCATTGGCGGTCGAGGGTTTTAGAGCCCTCCGGAGACAAATTGATGCATTGTAGGAACAAATGAGAAAGAGAAGTTGAAGCCAGAGGAGGGCGAGGATGAAGAAAGGGTGGAAAGGTTGGAAGGCGTAGAAAGGAGGGAGAAAGTGATTGATGGAATCGAGATGTAATAAGAACCATTCGAAAGATTATAAAAAGGCCAGGCTAATTATTACAGAAGTTAGTCAGAGGGATTGATTGAAGCTAAGATCAACGGAAACTGAAAGTGACACGAGAGTATAGTAGAAAGGTTGAGGTCGAGTTAAAGTTTACAAAAGCGAAGCTGAAAGGGCCAGCATGCAATATTATTGGTGGAAAGGAGGTCGGTTGGAGAGAAATCAAGAAGGAAAAGGAAAAAGATCAGCAGTTGGGATTGCATGGTGGAAAGCGAAAAGCGGTTCATACGATTGGATTCTGAGAGTTAAGATTTTGAAAAGAGGTACAAGGGTTGAAGCAAGGAGGTAGATTTTTGAAAGAATACACAAAATATTTTCACAAGATGATCATCAGAACAGGCCATGCAGAGGCCAACAAGGAGAAGGTAGCCCATTATCTTAATGGGTTATGACCGAGCATTTAAGAGGAGCTAAGCCTAGTTAGAATGACCACCATTGAGCATGCATACCGGTTTTCTTTGAAAGTTGAGGAGAAGTTGAACAAAAGATTTGACAGCAAGCAAAAAGGCCGAGGAGGTCAAAGCGGAAGGGGTAGTGGAAGATCTTTTGGGAGTCGAAATGAGGATGAAAGGAAAAATGAAGATGTGGGTACCAGTCAAAGCCAGAGGAATGATAACTTGTACCACTCTTGTGATCAAAACAGTGGTGATCAAAGAGGTAGAGGACAAGGAAGATCTGGGCTAGGGCCCAGAAGAGGTGGTTTCAGAGGAACTTGTTTGTATGGTGGTGAAGAAGGGCATCGAGCCTATAAATGTCCACAACACCAAGGAAGGACAGACAGAAGGCCAGAAGGTCGTGGAAGGGTTGCACATGTAGATGAGGAGGCTCAATCTGAGCATTCAAATGATGTTGAAAGGGGAGAAACCCTAGTGGTTAGAAGAGCCCTGGTGACTAAAGAGAAGGAGCCAGAACAGAGGAATAATCTATTCTGCACAAGGTGCAAGTGTGAAGACAAATGTTATGAAGTCATTATTGATAGTGGGAGCATCGATAATTTGGTGTCAAAAGAGATGGTTACGAAGTTGAAGCTGAAAAGGGAAAGGCATCCACACCCATATCAGATTGTCTGGTTGCAAAAAGACCACAAAGTTATGGTCAATGAGCAATGCCTGGTGAAGTTCAAGATCGGAAGCTATCATGATGAGGTACTCTATGATATCATCCCCATGGATGCATGTCACATGTTGTTGGGGAGGTCGTGGCAGTTTGATAGGTGAGTTGTACATGATGGCCAAGAAAACACTTATTCCTTGATGAATGATGGAGTCCGTCATAAGTTGAAACCCCTGAAGAAGGACAAAGAAAAGGTATGCAGTAGTGCTAGAATTTGTTTTGTTGATGGAAGGAAATTTTTAGAAGGCATGAAGCATGAGCGTATGTGTTATGCATTGATTCCTAGAATGGAAAATAAAGATAGTGAGAAGGTGCCAGTAGAAGTTTCTAGACTACTAGATGGGTTTCAGGAGATTATTTCTGATAATGTACCTGAGAGTTTACCACCAATGAGGAAGATCAGTCATCAGATTGACTTGATCCGTGGAGCTAGTTTTCCAAATAAGGAGCTCATAGAATGACTCCTGCAGAAAATGAGGAGTTGAATAGACAAGTTCAGGAGTTGTTGAGAAAGAGTTTGATTTGAGAGAGTCTGAGTACATGTGCAATACCTGCAGTACTAGCACTGAAGAAGGATGGGGAGTTGAGGATGTGTATAGACTCCCGGGCCATAAATAAGATAACAATCAAGTACATATTTCCCTTGCCAAGGCTGGATGACCTGATGGACTGTTTGAGTGGAACACAATACTTCACGAAGATTGATCTAAAGAGAAGATATCGCCAAATCCGGATTCAAGAGGGTGATGAATGGAAGACTGCCTTCAAGACCAAGGAGGGCTTGTACAAGTGGTTAGTCATGCCTTTTGGGCTAACCAATGCACCGAGCACATTCATGCGGCTCATGAATGAGGTACTGAAAGAGTTTCTGGGAAGTTTTGTCATTGTGTATTTAGATGATATTTTGATTTTCAGTAAGAACTTGGATGAGCATTTGATGCATATTCGTAGAGTCTTTGAAAAGTTGAGAGAGGAGAGTGTTGAAATAAATTTGAAAAGTGTAGCTTTGTTAAAAGGGAGTTAATACTTGGGGTTTGTTGTTGTCTCAGTGAGGATGATCTAAGATGGACCCGAGGGAGAGAAGATTGAAGGAGCTATTATAGGAGGCTGGCCACAGAACTGCGAGGTGAGATCTTTCCATGGTTTAGCCAGTTGCGAAAGTTCATTAGAAACTTTAGTAGTATTTGTGCACCCCTGACTGAAACAATGAGAGGGGATAGAAAATAGTTCAAGTGGAGCACTAGAGCAGCAAAGAGTTTTGATCTATTGAAGTAGAAGGTGACAAAGCAACCAGTTTTAGCCCTCCCAGATTTCAATAAGGTCTGTTTACAGTGAATTGTGTCCTGCGATGGTTTTGTGCCATTGGAGGTAGTGATGAGCAAGAAGGTAAGCCCATTGCTATTTTAGTGAAAAGTTAAATGCAAAGAAAGTATACGGCATATGATCAGAATTTTATGTACAATAGTTCAAGCATTAAAAGAAATGGAGACATTATTTGTTAATGAAGGAATTTTCTTGTTCAAAGTCATCAAGCATTACGGTATCTAGTAGTCGAGGAAAAGTGTCGAGCATATGAAATGGGTAGAATTTTTGCAAAGTTATACTTTTGTTTTAAATCATAGGAGTGGAAAGTCAAACAGGGTTGCAGATGCCTTAAGTAGGAGGAAAACATTATTGATAGAGATGCAGATTGAAGTGGTTGGGTTCAATGAACTCAAGACATTGTATCCTAAAGATCCTAATTTTGCAAAGGCTTGGAAAGCTTGCAAGGAGCCTGTTACAGTTGATAGGACGAGGTGGTTGGATTTCATAATCCAGGATGGCATGTTGTTTAAGGGAAGTTAATTGTGTATTCCAAGGAGTTCCATGAGGGAGAACCTGATAAAGGAGAAGCACAGTGGAGGAATGTCAGGACATTTTAGTCAGGATAAGACTATTGCCATTATCAGTGAGCATTATTATTGGCCTCAGTTATCACAAGATGTGAAGAAGTTTGTGCAGACTTGCAGGGTATGTCAAATGGCTAAAGGAGTGAGCCAAAATACTGGGTTGTATCAACCCTTACCTGTACCAGAGAGGCCGTGGGAGGATATAAGTATGGACTTTGTTCTTGGTTTGCCAAGGATGCAAAGAGGGAATGATTCAATATTTGTGGTAGTTGACAGGTTTTCAAAGATGGCACATTTCATTCCATGTCAGAAGACCCATGATGCAGTCCACATTGCTGACTTGTTCTTCAAAGAGGTGGTGAGGCTACATACCGCTAAAGAGTATAGTCTCGTGATCGTGACACAAATTTGTTGATACTTTGGAGGACCTTTTCGAAAAAGTTGAAACAAGAGTTGAAGTTTAGTTCTACAATAAATTCATCCACAAATTGGATGGGAAGACCCAGGCCAGAATAGAAGTCCGGGTAACCTTCCATCGATATGCTTAGTAGGAGATAAGCAAACTCCAAGGGATGGACTTGATCTACCCTAGGAAAAAAATTTAGGCTAACAATTCTCGCGGAACAAGCACCGTAGATCAATATTCCAGCATTGTGTATGGAGAACCGAATCCGCCCAATCCAGAAAGATGGACCAAGAGAAGAAGACGCGTCAAGTTGAAGAATTTGTAGGAGCACATCAAGAATATGCATGAGAAGGTAAGAAAACATAATAATCCAGATGAATATGTAGTACAAGACTAAGGCAGATCGTAAGAGTGAGGCATAAAGAGAGCTCTTAAATTGGTGATGAAGTGGATGGTCCACTTGGTGAAAGAAATACTCTAACGGGAACCCTATAACAAATTGAAGATGAAGTTCTATCCCTGTAAGATTTTGAATAGATATGATTTAGGGAATGCATATGAGGTAGAGTTGTTGGATGGAGTCAAAATTTCCCCTATGTTCAACATTTCATATTTGATAGAGTATTAATATGAAGGTGGCACAAAGGAAGTACAAGTAATGGAATAGTGTGGCATTCCAACACCTACTTCAGAAAAGGAGGAGATTGAAGAAATCTTGGATAGCCATGTGGGAAGGAGTACCAGAAACAGGTAGTATGAAGAATATCTGGTGAATTGGAGAGGAAGGCTTGTAGAAGACTCATCCTGGTTGTCTAAGGCAGAGGTTGAGAGTTTGGGTTTTCCTCAACCATATGAGACATGACAGGGTCACTTCTCAAATTACCCTGGGTGTTTGATGCAGGAGCATCCAGTGGCATGAGGGAAATCTTGCATCACCAAAAAAATATGCTTTCCATTTGTGTTCCTGTTGTTTATTTTTTGTAGATGTTTTTGCATTTCTGGATACCCTTTTCGTCGAATAAGAGTTTCCAACTTTCAGAACTACTTTTCTGCTTTTTCTGCTCAACTGCTATTTTTAGCAGGTGGGAATTTTAAGGCATGGGAAGAAAAACATTTATGGGAAGGTTCATGAAGGAAAAATAAGCACTTTGGCGAAATAATTAGGTCAAGATCATTCACGGTTTGAAAGTTATTCGAGTTCTAGTTTCTGCTTTTTGCCCTGAAAAACCTTCTGAGCCCAGTTTGAGGCACTAAACGGTCCCGTATGGGCCTAGAAATCATCGAAACTAGCAGAGAAAGTTCTTAGCGCGTTCTTCACTCCGAGACCTTTTCGACGGTGCAAAAGGTTTGAAAAACGGAGTCCCGAATCAAAAGTTATGGCTTCTAGAAGTTGGCCGATTTTTGGAAAATTGCCAATTTTCAAGTTGGGACTCAATTTTTGAATTTCAAATTGTACTTTTGGTGCCAAACTGCCAAAAATCTTATCTCAAATGTTGTTTTTGGCTCCAAACGAAAAAGGGGGCTATTTATGGGCTAGTTTCTGATTTTTGAGGAACTTTTTGGGGAAAAGAGTTCGCATGCTGCGAAAGGGGATCTGGGTATTTTTTTGTAAGTCTGTAATTTGCATGTAATACAGAGCTCGAGGATTTGAGATCCTCTGCATGTAAGAGTTCCATATTTTTGAATAAAATATTATTCTCTATTTTGTGAGTGTTATTCTATGTCTCGGGTTTTCTCCCTCATCAGTGTTTGAGTTACTATTGTGGTTATCATGATGAAATGGTTGTTAATAACATAATGATGCTTGTCTGTCTTGGTGAAGAAGATAGTGTAGCACTACTCACTTGTGAGTATCCTGCTATGCTGTGATTCTTCTTCACGGTGTGTTTGCTGATATATGTTTATATGTTTAACAATGATATTTTATGCAGATACAGGTATCGGGTATCGGCTCCACCTGCTTGTCAGGTCTGAGTGTACCCTAATTCAATAAAAATTATGTTGATCCTAAGGTAATGACAGGTCCTTGTTGAACCATCGTTCTTCATTGAACGAGTATCTATTTATCACCCTTGATATTTAGTTTGTTTTTGTTGTGTTGTTCTGGTCTGTATTGTTTTGTTTGGGAATTCAATATTTTAGTTAAATGATTATTTGTTAATATATTTGACTAAATGTTTATGTTTATTTTATGGTTTAATTTATTAATTTAAATTAAACAAGTCAATTAATTAAAAGAGAATGTTAATGTTGAGAAAAGGTATTTAATTAAATGTAATTGTTGAATTACTTGTGTAAGTAGGATTTATGAGAAAATAGATATTTTCAAGAAGTTGTTTTCAACTTGTTACAGAATTTGGATTTGAAGTTGAAAATGTGATTTGGAGTTAAATGTTTGAGATAGAATTGATTGATCAATTTTAGAATTAATGATTTACAATCAGTTAAGTTTTATGAATTGAAGATAATTAAATGCATTAAAAATCTTTTGGGGTTGCAATTTTAAGAAAAAAGAGACAATATTCTGGAAGAATTCTCACGGCAGTAGCTTGAAGGAAATTTTTGCACGGCAGTTGTTCTGGAAAAGTTTTCATCTCAGATAGAGATTGCAAGCATATTGTTGGGCTGGATTATTTTGGATTTCTTCGTCAAATAGTCAGTGTTTTGAGTAGGATTGACAGAAGCTTTAGAAATTGATTTGGCTCAACTATCAAGCTTTATCAAGTTTTCTTCTTTTTGTTTTCTTGTAAATTCTTAATTTGCAGTTTTGAATATTATATTTGAATGCTGTTGGTACTGGAAAAAGATTAGGCTGCCAATATAAATGTTTCTCCCAGCTTGACCTGGTCATACACAAAGAACCACTTAGGATGAATTGTCAGAAATTAATGTAATGTGTAGCAAAACTGAGATAAGGAAAAATAAATGAAATATGTTTATAATCAGAAATTTATTACATGAATACATTTTACATGAATTGCAATTATCCAAAAAAGAAAGAAAGAAAAAGAATCTCCATGAATTACTTTTTATGTTCTAAAATGGTATTAAACTGAGGTTTAAATTAATAGTTGAATCAATCCTTGGGAACTCGTTATTCATCCTCCTGTAAATGTTCATTGCAGTCTAAGGCTCTATATTCTATATCCTTGTTTACGAGATGCCTGGTCTTCCTTATTTAATTTATCTTGAGATTCATTTTCAATTTTTTTTGAAATTTTTGCATGTTACGGGTTACAAACTCACATGGTGTGAATTCCTCTGTACTTGTTTATCTACTTGAGAGTATAAGTTTGCTAGAAAAATTGTTGGTTTCTTGAAGTCTAGCATCAAATAACTAAATAAAATTTATCCAACTTCATTCGCTTTACTCCTTGCTTATTGTGTCACCCTGTTCAGATTCATTTGTTGTCATATTTAAGGGCTCTTCTAGGTTCTTTACAACTATAGTATTTGAAACTAATATATTGTAAGGAATTAAATAACCTTCTTGACTACATACGCAACCATTTGCAACGGTTGCACTTAAATGTGATAGGGTGTATAGTTCTAAATATCTTTTTTGAATGGTTCTTAACTTTTAATGAACAAGTGTACTATGGCACCGCCCCTGACATTAGACTGCCATAAAAAAAACTGTCCTCCTCCTTACCTAGCGCGGCTAGAGATATCCTTCCTGATTGTCAAAGATTTCCATGCAACCATGTGCTGAGCTTGGGTCTCTATGGTTAGAAATGTTCTATTGGATCTGATGTGCATCCATCTCTCCATTATAGCAGATACTTATAATTTTGATATTCCATTTTATTGAAATTAAAGGTTATGGATCTGAAAAGTGTTATATAGAAATGATTCTGATCTCTTAAAATAATCAATCTTCAATCTCATTTTTCTTGTCATGCATTTTTTGCCTGGTTCGTAACTAATTTGTGCGTAATATTTCAGCCTTGTAAATTGCTCCAAAAATTTGTGTATTTGAGTTATGTACAATACTGTATATCCTTCAATTATGGGAAAATGATGGAGAACCATACTATGTGTATCCTACTTTGATGCATTCCATAAGATGACACCAATTTGAAGTTTTTGTGTCAATTTGTTACACGCCTTGATTATGCGTACTCACTTAACCTATTTAGTTATATATTCCTTCCATTATGATTAGTGGATGTCTTTTTCTATCGACCTCATGCAAATTTTTCGCTTATCCATTAACTCGCAGATTTCTTACTCTTGCTTGGTAAATTCTACTTATTGTTGCCGGTAATTCACTTGGTTAATTATTTCTAATTGTCATATCATAGGCTAGACAAGAACATTTGATTCTTCCCTATAAACATTAGCCATGGGCGTAACTATTCTTCCTAGTGTGAACATTGAAATCTGAAACTTTTATTTTATTTGAAGTCTTTCTTCTTAGTTGTGAGATATTTTTTTCCATCGATGGAAATAAGGGATTGTTAATATATCAACTGGATCTCCTTAGGTTGATGCCCTGTCCTATCTTAAGGGAAGGCCATCTGAAGTAAAGCAATCCACAATTAACTTGAAGAATAGGTGATGATCTTAATACTTACTAAAAGATTTTCATGATATTTAGTATCACCTAATTTATGTGTTATAACTCGTAGTTATGTGACAGTAGCATATCCTGTTTGAAATATATATTTTTTCTAATTAAAGTCATCATGCGTGGCATGATTTGTTTCAGTTCAAGTGGAGCTGTAGATTAACAACTTGTTTATTATTCTAAAATAAATTTTGATTAAGCCTTATCTCTTTAAATGAAAGTTAAAATAAGAGTTAGTCTTATATGGTTGTTAGATGGATTATTTAAATTATGTTTTTTTTAAATTGAATTTGTAATTAAATAAAACTAATCTATATTTACTCTTAAATATTTACTCTTATATAAATTGGTAATTAAGTATATGGTGTTCTTGATATCCATTTTAGTGAGTAAACAATTCTTAAAATCTGGTTTAAATGGATATGGCTTTACTTTGTAAACTAATAGATTATTATTATTATTATTATTATTTTAAAATATGTATGTATTAAGAAAGTATTTATGTATTGATTGTATAAATTTGTCAAGTGGAAGTCTATTGTTAAGTGATATAGAGATCTTAACTTCCAGAGGTTAGGAAATTGATCTTGTGATTCAAGTTTTAAATGTTTTTACTTTGATGTATTGTTACTGTGATTTTATTTGGGTATAGCCTTGCACAAAATTTGTGGTCATTATGGTGACATTATGGAGGTTTTGGTCTATATTATGAAAGAGATGTTTACGTAAGTGATTTTTTTCTTTATGCTTGGTGGCTATCCCATGTAATTGATGTTGCAACATGTTTATAGAAAGAGTGGCTTGCGATAGGGGCTGGAACCCTAAGAGGTTGCCAGGGTAACCTATCGTGGGTTTTTGTAATCTAGTGAAAATCTAACTAATGTATTAGGGGTGGGGTAGTATTTAACATTAATTCAGATAATATGTATGCCTCACCTAGTGCCTTAATGCTCATCTTGATTAAGGGTAGGTTTAGAAGGCCTGGAATGGCTTGTCGTCTACCTTGTCTTCTTGAAAGGTAATTTGACGCCACATGAGTTTGACTAGGGGTCGGGAATCGATAGAGACTACCAGGGTAACTCTGGATGAGGGCCAATAGTCTAGGAAGATTCACCAGGGTAACCTAGAATAACTATGTGATGAAACTCTGTCCTAAAGCATGTTTGTGGTCTCTTATGTAGAGTCACCCGTGTTACTATTGTTGCCTCTGGCAGTTTACATGTGATCTTGTAATTTGATTATGCCATGTCATTATGTGTAGTCAGCCATGTAATGTAATGTAATGTATTTTCTTTGTTGTTTGTATGATTTTCTATTGGACTTGTCATTATCTCCTAGCACAGAGGGAGTGGACCTTTTGGTTCCATGCAGTTAGGAGGAAACTGTGCTATACCTTCATTGGATACTCTTACGGTTGTTACTAGACTTGTAGCAAGTTCCAGATACTTCATTGTTCATGGCAGTGGATGCAAAATGTGTTCATGGACATGGAAGTTAGATATGATGAGATCATTATCCTCTTTGTATATTTACCTCATGTTTATGAGTGTACTCTTGTATCAATAACTTGATGTAACGAGATTTATGAAATTCTCGCTTGATGTAATCTGGATATATATGTAACCTGATTGTAAAAAGGTTTTGAAAATTGGATCATTCATGAATTTAATTTGTACTTATGTTTTATGTCAGGATTTGTTGTTCTTTTTGTAATGTTTAAGTAACGTCGTCTTGGAATCCTTAAAATAATTGTTTAATCGAATGACCTTTAAAAAAAAATTATTTGGTTAATTTGCTACTTGATGCTTTGTTATAATGGAATCCTTGGTGGGGCATTATAGATGGTATTAGAGCAAGGTTCTAACACTAGGTACTCTGGACATTTGTGAGCCTATTACGCTGTCCTAGGTGTTAGACTCTATAAGTTGTGTTTTCATGTTTGTTTTGTTTGTCTTATAGCTGAGACTTGTCTTTGATTTGTGTACGACCATGCCTAGACGTCATGGTAGAGGTCATGGTCGAGGCCGAGGTGGTGGCCGTGGGTTGAACCGCCAGGTTACTCCCCCTCAGAGATCTCATGTGAGCGAACATGCAAAATAGTTAGAACCTCAGTTGGATCAAGCTAGTAGGGAACAAATATTAATTCAACCAGAGGTTGAGGGAGTACAGTTACGCCCTTTACTGGAAGAGGTCCTTGCTCTACTTGGACCTAGACAGGAAGTGGAATAGGAGGGGGTCAGGGAACATGATAGATCTCCGAGGAGAGTTGATGATAATGTGCAGCAGGATGCCATTATTGCTGGCCATATGTGATATTTGTTGAGGGCACGTCCTACATTTAATGGCACTGGTGGTGGTTTAGAAGTAGAAACTTGGCTGATTAATTTGGGACGATGCTTTGCTATGCATCCTTATGCTAGCAACACTCGATCTCATTGCGCCATAATGCATCTTAGAGGCTTTCCTCTACATGGTGGCATTTGGAGGAGCAAAAGCTCCATCTAGAGATTGGTGCAGTCTCATGGGATATGTTCCTGGAGAGATTTAGAGCACATTTCTTGTCTGAGCATTGGAGACAGCGACCTGCAGATGAATTTCATGATCTACGTTAGATGGCTATGAATTTTTTCCGACTTTGCAAAAAAGCAAAGTTCTACCCTTCTTGCAATGTTGTAAAAATTTAATGACTTTGCAAATTTTTACAAAAATCATTTCCTTCACTTACAATTGCATCATTTTTCAATGCAAATACATTGAGCTTCATTTCCACTTACAATCTTGCCAATTTTTAGCTCATATACATATTTTTTCCAAAATTTTCCTAATGTTGGAAATTTTTCCTTCTTTGCCAAGTTGAAAATTTGTTCTTCATTTTTCGGGTCCATCCCGCTCAAAGCCTAGTTTTCATGCAATCACTCTATTTTTCACCTTCACTACAATTTCCAAGTATGCAATATTTCTTAACATCTACAAAATGCTAATCTTGTTATGTAGTTTCATGTGCACATTTTTTGAGATTGTCCCGCATCTACACTCTTGCAAAGCCATTCTTTTTCCAATGTCAGATCCGTCTCCAAGCAAGGGGAAATACATGAAATATAAATATCAAGGAGTCTTTCTGGCAACGGTAGTTTCATTCGATGTCGATGATATTAGGGATACAAAAATCAAGCATGTTGACATGTTTGAGTTTCTTGAGAGGACTAAAAGGTAGCCTCTAGAAAATGGTATGAGAAGCATTGTTGAGAGAAATATACATCTAGTATCTTCATTTCTAGTAGCAACTCATAATCTCAAGCTTGTACTTCAGGTGGCTTCTCATTACAACAAAGATGACAAAAAAGTCTGTGATTCAAATGGGAATGCGATGATGGAATTGGATGTTGAATTCTTTGAAAAAGCATTCATATGTCTAAGAATTGACAAATATGTAGATATTTCCAAAGAATCCACATAGGAAAAGTATGATAGAGATCTTGATTCTACCAAAATAATAATCAATAGTAAATGGTTGAAAACCCCTAGAGTAGGTGTCACAAGGTGGCCTAATAATCCTCCTCATAGTGATCTCATAGAAGAGGTAAACGACCTCATTACTCCTCTCAATAGGGTACATGGTTTACTTGCTTCATCAACATTTGAAGACTAGTTATACTTGTACATTAATATTATTTTGAAGAGGAAACAACAAATCTAGTGGGGTGAAGAAATCATCAATGCCATTCACGAACAATTGAACAATGTGCTTACAATGCACAGGTTCTATATGACTTCTTATTTGGTCTATGTTGTAGTGATAAGGAGGAATTTTTTAGGTGTAACCACCGAGGGAGACATGAGGGTAACACAAGTCTACAACTATTTCCCATAGATTACTCTCAAAGGGAGCATCAATCATTTCAAGAGGGTGAAAGATGCATTCTTTGCTCCACTCATGTGTGCTTTTGATCCAGAATTGGAGAATAAAGGAGTATTAGATGAAGCTTAGAAGATTGTGAATAAATATGGTTATATTTATCTTTAATTTCCAAATTTTACTTATCTAAGAGTTGGAAGTTTTGCTGGTTATCCATATATGCTTCCTCATTATCCTAGCGATAAGATTTTTTTGATGGAATAATGTAGACAAATCATTGTAGTGCATAGTAAACAATGGAATCCCATAAAATTGGATTCAAATTCCTATTAACAATTGACAGATACTCTATTGAGAGTTCACACAAGCCTAAGGTTGTGGAATCATAAATGCAACATGTAACAATTAAATTGTTCAAATCAAGACTTGATTTTGATTATAGAGGTATGAAGGACCAAATCAAAATGGCCTATTCCCATGTTCATCAAATAGAGGATATATGGGATAACATTAGGATAGATTAGGAAATTAGGAAAATAGACTATTGCAAATTAACTTTGGAGTAGATAAAGGAATTGGATCTAGCTTATGTCC
Organism: Sequoia sempervirens; assembly: GCA_007258455.2. Lineage (NCBI taxonomy): Eukaryota > Viridiplantae > Streptophyta > Pinopsida > Cupressales > Cupressaceae > Sequoia > Sequoia sempervirens. Next base: position 46,410 of record VDFB02320287.1, on the reverse strand, counting down.
TTGAAGACATGGAGGATGATGATAACATATTAGATCTTTCTTATGAAATAAAGAATATTGCAGGCTCACCTTTTTCTCCCATTCAATGGTCTTGAAAAGAGGTAAACTCAATCTGAGAGAGATTTGAACCCATTCTAACTAACACTAATTTTTGGTTAGAAGAAAGAGGAATACAGTTGAAACCTTTTCTCTCTAGATCAAAAGATGAGACACAAGGTCAAACAGGTAAGAAGTCAGAGTTTAGGACCAAGAACAAAAATGATGTTTTGAGCTCTTGCAAGCCTTCAAAGCCTAAGATGAAGTTTTTGTTCAAGGGTTGCAAGAAGAACAACAAGAAATCTACAGAAGGGCCATCTACTAAAACACAAGAGGAGTCTGTGTAGGAAGAGGGGAAAGTTGAGGAAGAAAGATATAAGGAATTAGAAATGTATCCTCATGAGAACATCCCTAATCCTTTTGTCTCCTCACCTCCAATTTCCAATGTTGTATCTATTCCCACTCCTCCTATAACCTCACTTGTATCTAGTGTTCTTGTTAATTTTCTTCCTTCAGTTACAAATGTTGTTGCTCCCCCTATGTTAATTAATTTTGTGCATTCATCCCTTATCTCAGGGTCACCATTTGGAAGTCCAAAATAAGCATTAGATAATGTGTCTAGTTCCCCTATGTCATTACCATTCTTTTCTTCACCATATTTTGAGCTTACACCAAATTTAGACTTAGAGTAGTTCATGAATGAATCTGCTTAAGTGTCTAGTGCTGAAGTTTCAAATGTTGTTTTAATGAACACTCCTCCAATTGTGACTACCACTTTTGTGAGTGCAACAACTATATCACATACAATGACTACACATCCTAGAGAGAGCTCACCTCTCTCGCCTTGGTTGTCATCACAAACACCGAAGAGGAGAAAAGAAGCCATCTCTCTAGATGAGTTGACTTTGCACAACTTACATCTTCCAAAACAAGAGCCAAGATGAAAGTAAAGACTCTCTCTAGGTTATTGTTCGATAAAGAGGGTAACAGGTATGTAGAGGTAGCTCAACCTACCCTTAACAAAACTTATGAAGATGTGGATATAAAAAAATAATCTATCACAAGGGTAGAGTTGGGAAGGATAACTCATGAGAGTGCAAAGGAATATGTTCAATCTGCCCTAGACTCTCTCATAGAGAAGTTTGACAAGGAGAAGAAGATGAAGGATCACTATAAGGTGAAGATAGAACAACTTATAGTTGTGCTACAAAAGATTACCCAATCTTCTAAATCTATTGAGCCTAAGGAAATTGTAGTCAGTGTTGAAAATCCAATCATTTAGAAGGTAGAAAAGGTGCACACTAGGGGCAAGATGGTCAATGAATTTCTTGATCAGATGATTGTCTTGGGAGCATAAATTTTGAAGTTGGCCATAGAAAAGCTTGGGAAAATGGAAGACATAATGGCAAGGTTGGATGAAACCGTTAACACTCTTTCTCAAGAGAAAGAAGATGTTAAAAGTAAAAGGAAAGAATGGATGAAAATGAAAAATCTAAAGATAGACACTCTAGTGGAAGTTGGGATCATTCCCAACCGAGATGTTTATGTATAAGTGAAAGAAAATATGCTTCATAAAGAGACCACCATCACTGATCTACTCAATGATTTGTAAGCTGCTCATGAGGCTGGAAAAGAAAATGATATGCAACTTATCCATAAGATTGAAGAACTTTCATGTAAGCTACACGATGATGATAAGAAGTTTATTTCACTAGACATAGTTGTCTAAGAGTTCACCAACATGATTCAAAGGGAGTTCAAAGATCAAGCATTCTCAGTGCCTCAAATAGATAAACTCCTAGACATTTAGTTAAGTTTGGACAACTTGAAATCGTTCATGGGAAGGCATGAAAAGAGCTATAACACCATAAGAGATTTATTTACAAGAGTTCATGGCATCTTCAAGCATACTTTAGGACCAGATGATAATGAAGTGTGAGCAATCCTAAAGAAGCACAATGATTTTCTCATGAAGGATGGTGGAGAAGGATAAATCTGCCTTGTATTGGTTTTAGTATTTCCATGCTTTTTGTAATTAGTCAAAGACAATTTACATGTCATTTTTCATTTCCAAAATTGTAAATACATGTAGCAAAAATGAAATCCTTCAAAAAAATTGGATTCCAAAGTTGAATAAGTCAAAAGTAGTTATTTATTTCCTAGATTCTCTTTTTCTCTCATCTATAAATATGAGAGAGCTCTTTTGTAATTTTTACTTTTTAATCTTATGCAACAAAGTGCTGCCCAAAGTGTGACTCAATTTTTGAGACTTTGTGTTCAAATTGCAAGATCAATTCCAATTAATAAAGGAGGTGAATTTTGGTATCAAACTTTTTGTTGAATCAATTTGTATGAGTGAGGATGTTCTTATGTCATTCTTGCTGATTTCTCTTGTGTTGATTGGATAAGTGGTGTTTCATTAGTATGATTGGAAGGACGTTTAAGATAAGTTAAATGAACTTTGTGTTATATTTTTACTTGATTTTTTGTTTGCTATTAATATATTTTGGTGAAACATTGTCAATACTTTGAGCTTAGAGCTGTTCACTTTGTGTGTGAATCTATTTGGTGAGTGAGTTGACAAACTTTGTGCTCCAACTTACGTCATTGGTTACTACAGAACTCTTATTGAGGGAAGCAAGAAGACTTTGGGATTTTTTTGTGTCTTCTGGTTACTTATCACATAGTTATACTTGTACTCTTTGATTACTCTTATGTTTAATCATGAATATTGGGGATTATTGCTTAGGTAAATATTAGTGTAATGGTGTGAATTTTCACCCCTTGCAAATTCCACATTTACGAACCTCCTACTTTAGACAAATTAAATTCGATGATGCTATTCCATGCCCCCCATTTACTTCCCATCCACCTGGTAGTTTTTTTTTGTGTTGGTGGAGGATATTTGTCAGGGATGCTACTACGACGCGTAGACGTCTACATGACGTGCTATTTTCCTAACATGATTCTTGCCTATGGAATCTGTAGAGGCGTTACAACTCTTTGTTGATGATGAAGTGTAACATTCCTATGCCCTTGACCGACCTTGAACGACTCCTTTTCCTCCAATTTCATCTTCAAATTGATATCTCATCCATTCTCTTCAACTTATTGATCATTCAGACACTAGACAACTCTTTCTTCACTCTCACCACAACTTTTTTCATAGCATTCTCACCTCCATTGAAGTAGCAAGTTGGTGTTTTGTGGACTCAATCTCCTCATTGTTACAAAAACATTGACATTTGCAAGCTTGTGAACTCACTCCTTCTCCCATTTTCCTTGAGTGCACGTGGTTGAAGGTGATATTATTCCATCTTCCATTCACTTAGCATTATCGTATTGTTTTTGTAGCATATTGTTGTTTAGAATAGTGCTTAGTACTTATATTTCAATATCTTTCTTTATCACATCTCTCCTATCATTGCTACATTGGTTGTCCATGGAGGTGGAAACACCAAAGAGAGGGACTAACTATGGAAGTCCTTTATACACATCCCCAACATTTTTCCATCTTGTGTGTGTAGGTTACTTGTTTAGTGAATACTTTGAAGATATCAACTCATGGGTAGGAAGGTGCACTTTCCTCACCCTCTTTTCCTTAATTTGTAGATTAGATCAAGTTGAATTATTCTTCTTGCTATTCAATCATTTAGTTACTTTATGTTTTCTATTATTGCATCTAAATCACATACATTACGTCCTTAGTAGGTTCCCTTAGTTTTTAGGTTCTACTTTATGCTTCTTGTCTGTACAGACGTCGATGCCACACTAGGATGCCAATGTGTCATGCTGTCATCCGTGTCTTGCATTGTAGTCCTTTGGTAGTGAGTCATATAAGTTGTACTAAAAACTCTAGAAACCTGCTCACCTGACTTCTTGAACCTCTTGGGTTGGCAGACAAAAAGAGGAAAATCATTTGTCCTTCCTTTTCACCCCTTTAAACATCAAACCTATCTTAAACATCCCTTAGTGTGAGGTAGATTAGGGAAGTTGATTGTTCTAGACCCTCCCATGACTTGGGGTCTTGAGTAGTCGGTCCCCCAATTAGAAGTGTAGAAGCATTGTTGAATATTTATGTGAAACATTGTAAACATATTTTCTAAAAGAAGAGAAAATGATGAATGTAACATCCCCCCCACATGATTAAAGCTAGTGTAAATACTTTTATCTTAGCATAGTTTTCTTTTGTTTCAATAAATAGTAAGAAGGAAGCCTCCCCTTTTTGAGAGGAGAGATTTATCTCATCATAACTATGGCTGAAATCACTATTTTGTAATTTGTAAAAGGATTACAAAATATTCACCCAACACTACCCACATTGCATCAATGTTGGCAAGAAATGGCTATGATTGCTAGTATAGACACCTAAAATGAACTCTTGCATTTCCATTTCCATCACACTAAGACTATCTTGCAAACCTACTTCAAATATTAATTAAATCAACCATTCTTCTGGGTGCAAAAGGATGGGGGGAAAATTTGTGGCCAATTTTTTTTGTAAAAAAATTGAAAGCTCATAATGCAAGCAGATTATAACATGCTCATGTTATGGCTTGGTGTGTCGAGCCTAAGGTTCGACCACAACAAGCCTATAACATGAGTGCGTTATGAGGCATTAAAAGCAAAAAAAAGAATTCAAAATAATTTTCATTGTGACTATGTTTTTTTCTGCCCGTGGCCAAAATCCTTCATTTCCACGCTCGCATTTTGGGAGGAGTCATTTTTCAAGTTTTTTCATCAAATTATTGTTGTTTCATCACCAAGATGCTGCCATGTCAACAAAGAGGTCTTGTTATGCCTTTCATAACCACCCCATTTTGTTCAAAAAAACAAAATGGGTCCCCCTTACTTTTGTTTTGTCCTTGGTGTTTTGTTTGGGTCTTAGGAGTTGTTCTTTTTCGTCCTAAGTCCTTGTTTATTTTTGGTCTAGCAGAAGCGGAGTCGAAATGGAAATTGGACTTAGAACTTTTGAAGGTTCCAAGTTTGGATTCAGTTCTGGTTCCATGTAGTCACCTCATGCAATTCCAATTCCTTGATTGGTGGATCTCAATTTTTGATTGAGAGAAATTAGTGCATGGCTTGCCTATATGTAATTTTAGGCTCCATTTTGTAAAGGTCGGCTGATTAAAGAAGGATTAGCTACCTGATGAGATAGAAAATACTGTTGCTATAGTCTTAGGATTTTATAAGTTTTTAAGCAAAATACTTTGAGAAACTCTATTGTACTTAGATACTTTTACATTCTCTTTTATACAATTTCATGTTATTGTCAAGTTTGGATCTCAATGATAATGTTAATGAATCATAATCATCTGTATGCCAGTGGGTGTTGTGCATAATTTTTCTCTATTTGATGCAAATTAATAGGGGAATCCAGATCTAAGATTATTTCATTGAATTATCTATGAATGGAATTCATTTATGTCTATTGATATGATTCTAGCAATGAGTGGGTGATGTGTTTCAATCTTGAAGTAAAGTTTTGATGAATGGTTGTGATTATTGGATTTTGCACTATGAATGTATGCAGTGGTGTAGGTTATGCTATGGATTGCATCATGTTATGGTTTTGGTTAGTTGAAGAAACACTCGTTAAGGTACATGTCTGGATGTGAAGAAATTTATATTCATGTTTTACTATTCTAAAGCCTTGTTCTATCTTTTTCTATTTATTTACACCCCTCCCCAAAGTAGATTAGTTCACATGATGTAGTTTGTATTCCTTTCTACCAGTAGATCCCTTGAATATTACGGTTACATTGGCCACTAAATCACACCAACATAGATGAGAACCAACTACTAGGATCTTGGAAGATAGGTGGTTTAAGATTAGTTATATTTTTTAGGAGAAATAGGATATAAATATTCCATTTAATGTTGTTGTTCTATTTTGACCATCAACAAATTTGGCGCTATAAGGAGGGCCTGAGGAATAAACTAGATCGAATTGGGTCATTCTCACTAGAAATTTTTTTAAGATTTCTCAAATCTTCTCAAAATCCAAAACCATTGGTTGAACTCCAAACCCCTGTCAGGTACAAGCCCCAAGCCTGTAGAGTTTTGATTCTACCATTGTCACCAGCACTTCACTTGGGTTTCCACCAAATCCACCTATTCCACAACTAGCTCAACCAGTCCCACCGCCACCCATGGCTTTCTTCATGAATAATCCCTCTCCATAGGGGATTATCACTGGTGGTATACATGATCTACCCAAGAATCCAGAGAGATTTTATCCCAAATATATGCATGAAGAATCAAGAAGTGTTGAAGAGAACATACAGGCATTTAAAGATGCATGTACTCGTGCTCAAGCAGCCCACCATGATGTTATATATAGATTATTCCCCTACTCTTTAGGTGACATGGCATACAACTGGTATTTGAATATGCCCCAGGGTTCTATTTTGAGTTGGACAGACTTAGAAAATGCCTTCATCAATCAATTCCGGGTCTATGTAGATCTTTCCATTTTGTATCACCAATTTTCTACCATAAGAAAAGAACCCCATGAACCATTACATTGTTTAACACAAGATTCCAGAGGATGTACCAAAGGCTACAAGATCCTTATTTGGTTGCTGAAAATATTGCCATTTTGGCATATTTAAGGGTCGTAGATCCCTTGATTGGCCTATTTTTATAGAGAACATATGCTGTCATAGACATTAATTCTCTATCTAAAGTTTATCACCTGGCCATTAAATTGCAACAACAGATAAGCTTACAATTGGGGACTTTAGGAGTTCTCCCTCCCATGGGGTATCAAATGCCTAACCCAACTCCTCTATTTAATACAGTCATAAGGATGTCTTATTCCCAATATGGACCCATGGCTGAATTATAAAATCCACCCCCTCTACCATTTTTCACTATTGGGGCTCCAAATTCCTCCTAGCAATAAAAAAACTACCATAATCAATCTGGAGGGTCAAATCCTATCAGTCGACCATCTGTTGTGAAGACTGTAGAAAGTGAATGAACTGTTCAATTGACTAAAAAAATGGAAACTCTGAAGAAAACTTTATCTTAGATTTCCAATGATATGGCCCAACTTAGATACAACCCCCCTCAAAACCAAAACCAAAATTACTAAAATTAGGGGGGATATTCTAATCAAGGTGGTTACTCCAACTAGAACTCCAATCAGAATCAGAACACCAAACAGAACCAGAGGAACTTTCAAATCCAGAATTCCCCTAACCAAAATTACCATAATTAGAATAGGGGATACAACCAGAGGTCTTACAAAAATAGACAATGGAATATTGGGCCAAACAATGGGGGAGTTTCTCATAATTATCAGGCTGGTGATGATAAGCCACACACTACAAATGTGGTAGATCTCAATTTTATGATGAATTGGTGTAGGATGCATGACATTGTAGCTCATTCTGAGGTGAACTACCTAGAAATGGAAAACATGGTCAAGATTACACGGGATAATGCTCCATTACAAGGTGCTCCCAACAAGTCTGGTGGATCCACATATACTACCATGGCTTATGACATCTTCAATGAAGAAATTTCATTCCATAGCCAAACAAAAAATGAACTAGTAGAAGATGTATATGATGCTCAGGCCTTCCATTCCAAAGGAGGTCATTTCCTAAGAAATTAGAATAAGGGCCCATTTACTACATCTTACCCTCCTAACACCATGGTCCCACCTAATCAGAATGTAGACAACAACCTACCACCACCAAAGGGGCCATCTAAATCTCAAAACAAAGGTAACCCACCTTTTATTCCCAAGTATCCATTGAAAAATGATATGGAGTTTGATTTTATTGCAGAGATGCAGAAGAAAAATAATTTATTTTAATTCTTTATAATTATAAAGTGGTGCCCTGCCTGACGAGAAATTGTGTTGAAAGCCCTGGAAGAGGCAAATCAGTCAAAAGGGAAAAATAAGGCAACTCACACAAATGAAATGAATGCAGCCTTGTACAAAGGTAAGATAGGGACCCCACCTTTCCTATTAAGCTTAAGGATATTCAGAAAGAATCCGCATAACTGCCTTTTGGATACTAGGGCACCAGGTAACGTCATGCCATTCTCCATTTTTAGAAAGTTATGTTTGAATCTGCTTCAGACTAACAAAAAGGTTATTCAGTTGGATAAAATTGAGGTCAATGTGGTAGGAGAACTGAAAAATATTCATGTGTAGGTTGGATCTGACCCAAGGATCCAAACTTATATGGATATCCAAGTGGATGATATCCTAGAAACATATGGTATGCTTCTAAGCTGAGACCTAATGAAGAGCATTAGGGGATATCTGTCCTTAGATTTCTCACATATGTGGCTACCATGGAAAGGGGTAGCAACACAAATCAAGATTCTCCTAATGAGTTAGCTTACTTTGAAACTGAGATAGGAGTTTACAAGAGGGAGGAAATCATGACCTTCTCATTGCTCAATTCTGATGATCCATTGCCTTTAGAACATAGTAAGCCAATGACCATGGTCAACCAACAATTTCTAATTAAAAAGTTGCAACAAGATAGGCTGGTTCTAGGAGAAGACGATGATCTATGGAGTTTGCTACTCACCAATTGGTGTAGGATTCATTATCAGAGTCATTCTGAGTTGACATCTCAACCTTGCATAGATATTTTGAACCATGTCTATCAAGATGAAGAAACTTGTGAATGCCAACCTGAAGCACCCACCAATCAATTTTCATTCAAAGCTAGGGATGCCACCATCCCGATGAGAACTAGTCTCACTCAAGAGGAAGATTCTTCCCAACTTGAGAAAACTCAAGTTCTATGCTCTAACCTCCAAAGAAATACTGAGGAATCTCATTCTTTGTCTATTACATTTTCCCTAGATAACCTTCCAATGCCTAAGGCATTGATGAAAAACATACTAAATTGTGAAGTGATCCAAAAAGAGGTTCAGGAAGTAGCTCCTAAACAGTTTTGAAACTAGGTGAATCTTCTAATAAACATTGTTTGCAACAACCTTTAAAGCTAGATAGCCAACACAGTCTGAGCTGCCACCCATTTCTAGCAAGAAATCACCTCTAGTCCCAAAGAAGAAAGAAATCTCGGCTCCAGACCAATTGTGGAGTCTTAAATTTGATGGCTCTAAATCTAGATCAGGGAGTGTAGGTGGAGTTGAATTAACCAACCCGAGAGGGAAAACATAGTTTGCTTCTTATAGGTTGTAGTTTGGTTGCACGAACAATGTGGAAGAATATGAGGTGCTAGCTTGAGGACAAATGTTTTCTCATCAAATGAAGGTTACAGCTCTCATGGTTGTGGGAGATTTAGAAGTTATTGTCAAGAAAGTCCACAGTCAATACACCTGCCACAAAAATAGATTAGATGCATACAGGAACAAAGTTTGGAACCTAATAGAAGATTTTGATGCTTTTGGCATCAAGTTGATCCACAGAGAGGAAAACCATATTACAGATGCCCTTGTTGTTGCTGCTAGAACTTTGGAACCTATGCAATACTCCAAGTCAAAGAGATTATTGGTCGAGTTAGTCTCAGTCCCAGTCGTCCCGGATAATTTCTAGAATTTTTAGGTCTTTGATGATGACCAACATATACTTGCCTTCTTGACAAGTTCAGATGTCTTTGAGGGACAAATAATTGATGAATTAGAAAGAGACCATAGAGATTGGTATCCCGAGAATTGTGATACAAAATGGATACTCAATTTGAAAAGAAACAACATTCCAAAGGGGATGGTAGCCTTGGAATGGATCTTTGACTCTAACCCTTGGGCTCGTGAAAGGGTGCCAATGGAAAGTGATGGAGGGAAATATGAATCTGCCAATTTGGCTGATTTAGGTCCAGAAAGGAATGTGTATATAGGAAAAACTTTCCCCGAGGAAATCAAAGACAAAATGATTAAGGTGCTGAAAGAAGAAATACAAAAATTTCTTAGGGATACGCGGATTTGAAGAACTTTGATACTTCAGTGATCACACATACCATACCCTTGAAACCAAGATCAAATCCCTTTCACCAAAAGTAGCACCTAGTCAATGCCTTAATTGAACCCTTAATTTTTAAGGAAGTACAAAATTTTCTATCTGGAAGGATAATCTTTCTAGTACGACATTCCACTTGGGTTGCTAAATTGGTTCCTGTTCGCAACAAAAGTGGTGTGATTAGATTGTGTGTTGATTTTATTAATCTAAATAAACCCTCAAAGAAGGATAATTACCCACTTCCTTCTCTTGATGAGGTGTTGCAAACTGTTAATGGATCCCAAATGATGTCATTTTTGGATGGCTATTCGGGATATAATCAAGTTCTTGCTAGCCATGAAGATAGAATGAAAATTTCCTTCACTACCAAGTGGGGGACATTTTCCTATCGGAGGATTTTGTTCAGTCTTATCAACGCTGGAGCTACATTTCAGCATGCAATGGATGTGGCATTCAAAGACCTAATAGGTAAATGTATCATTATTTATATGGATGACTTAAGTATTTTTTCTAAGAATAGAGAATACCATGTTGTAGATTTAGAAAAAATTGTTAAAAGATGTATAAGTTATGGTGTGTCTCTTAACCCTAAAAAGTGTGCGTTCGGAGTTTCTGAAGGAAAAATTTTGGGTCACATAATTTTGGAAAAGTGGAAATCTATAGATCCTAACAGAGTTGAGTCCATTTTAAAGCTAACAATGCTAGGAAGCAAGAAGGAAATGAGATATTTCTTTGGAAAGATCAATTTTGTAAGGAAATTTATAACTAGGTTTACAGAGATCGTCAAACCCCTGAATGAAATGATGAAAAAGGATCCAAAGATAGAATGGATTAATGAAGCTAAATATTCTTTTTCATAGATTAAATAATCAATTTCAGAGGCACCAGTTCTAACCAGCCTTGACTACTTAAATCCTTTTTATATCTATTCTTTTGCATCTAATCATTCATGTGTTGTTTTGACATAGCGAAAAAGGTGAGGGAGATGAAAGACCTATTGATTTTAGGAGTTCCCCATTTAAGAACACATAAGTTAGATATCCATCTCTTGAAAATAAAGCCTTGGCACTTATACGAGTGGTCAAAAAGTTTAGACACTACATCCTTTGTAGTCATGTGATTGCCATAGTTCCTAATCTAGCTGTGAAGTCTCTTCTCATGTAGAGAAAACTAGGGGAGAGATGAGAAAAATGGATGGCCATTCTGCAGAAGTATGATCTTGAGATTCATCCAATGAAGCTATTCTGAGGCTAAGGTTTATCTAAAGCTATGGGGGATGTGGATAAGAATATCACTTGCCAAAAATACACAATGCAATCATTTACTAAGGATCCTTGGTATACAGATCTGATCTTCTTCCTCAATAATAAATGCCCACATGGGATGAATGCTACTCAAAGGAGAGAATTGAGGATGAAGAGTGCTAATTACATGCTTAAAGGAGGATCCTTGTACAAAATAAATTTTAAAGGTGTTTACTTGCGCTACTTGGATCAACAAGAAGCTAGGCATGCCATTGTTGAGTTTCATGGTAGGCATGGTACGAGACATGGATCCGCCGATTCCTTGGAACATCAGACTCTTAGATCAGGCTACTATTGGCCCCATGTGTTTTGAGATGCACACCAACACATGATGACATGCCACACATGTCAGAACTTTGCATCCAAGGAATGTAATCCAGCGATGCCTTTACAACCTATGTATGAGGTAAGACCATTTTCCCAATGGGAACTAGATTTTGTAGGAGTTATTAATCCAAACTCATCTACAGGTCATAAATTCATTATGATGACAACTTACTACTATGCACGTTTTACTAAGGCCCAACCATATAAAAACAACACCACATATGTGGTCATCAAATTTCTCAACAAAAATATCATAACCAAGTTTGGAGTACCATTTGTCCTGATATGTGACAATGGCCCTGCTTTTTCTTCTATTGAGTTTATTCAATGGGCTTATGAACAGAAAATTGTCTTGAAATATTTGTGTAATTACTACCCACAGGGGAATGGAGTAGGTGAGTCTACTAAAAAAAACCTATTAGAAGTGATTAAGAAGTTTCTAGAAAACAACCCTAGAGACTAGCATACCCAACTGAGATTTTACTTATGGGAAAATCAAACTCACATTAAATTCACCCTAGGGAATTCACCATTTAAGTTAGTCTACGACCAAGAGTTGGTATTTCCTATACATTTGTAGATACTTGTCCTCAGGTTCATGCAGGAGTTCTACTCAAAAGATGATAGGATAGAGGTTAGACTAACCAATTTGCTAAATCTGGAAGAGAAAAGAGATGCTACTTTACAACAGTTCTCTAAACGTCAAGATGTTGTCAAATGTTGGTTTGACAAAAGAGCTAAAATTAAGGAATTTAGGATATTAGATCTTGTGTTGCTATGGGAAAAATCTAAGGAGAAGAAAGGGGACCACCAAAAGTTTGATAGACTTTGGTTGGGTCCATATCAAGTAGCTGAAATTCTAGGTGAGAATGCTTTTCATTTGAGCACCCTAACAAGAGAGCCTATTCCATTGCCTGTCAATGGTCAGTTTCTCAAGCACTACTTTGGCCCATGGGGGTCTAATTTTTTGTTGGTTGTATATATGTAATTATTTGTTCTTTTGTTTTGGGTGTGTTGTTTGTTTGTTTGTTTTTCTTTTGTTTTCTTGCTGTTGTTTTTGTTTTGTCTTGTTTCTTTTAGGGACCTTCATTTTCTTCCATTTTCAAATGAAGGGGTTGTTATTCAAAGTATGTTGAAGGCACTAGGAGAGAAATTGGTTTAGGTATTTTTCAGGTATGTCTGTTGAAATATTTCATTCTAAACTTGTGTCTTATGATCATTTTAAACAATGGTTTGAAAATTTATTAAGAATAAGGTATATTGTAAACAATCTCATGAACCATGATTGAAATCTATCAAAAAAATAGATAAAGCATCTTCCTATGTAAAATGCCTATTTGTCTCAAGGTGGTTGTATCTCTGGTTCAAGTGAAAAATCTGATTCCCAACACTGTCATAAGGTCCACTATAGTTCTCAAACCACATTTTAGATTAATTATATCTGAGTATTGAGAAAAGTTAATAAATAATTCTTACAAGTGAAGCCTATAAAAAAGAAAGAAAGAGAAAATAGAACTATTGAAAGAAGGAAAACTCAATATCAAATGGGTGATTCAATTATCTCTATCGGGGCCATGGATGCATGTCTGGTAGTAGAGCAATAATTTGAGAGAATTAGAGGTATCTCCATTAGGGCTATGAACACTTGGATAGTAGTGGAGCAATGCCCAAGATTTCATTGCATGAAAGTTAAAGGACTCAACCTATGTACCTTGAATCTTAGGTATAGTTGTTCAGGGGTAAGGAAAGTTTTTATGAAGAAAGATGCACCGTATATGCATACACTTAGATTCAAAGTAGTTCATGTTGATTTGCATTTAATATTCTAGCTCAACTTTGCTCAATATATATGATCTTACTTGAGTTAGCATGTTCATAAACCAGAGGTTTTGGGTGACTGAATTCTTCAGTGTCTTGAAAATGGGTAAACCATTTTCCCAACTGAGTCGCCATTTGTTATGCCTTGCATAACCACCCCATTTGTTCAAAAAAACAAAATGGGTCCCCCTTTTTTTTTGTCCTTGGTGTTTTGTTTGGGTCTTAGGAGTTGTTCTTTTTCCTCCTAAGTCCTTGTTTCTTTTTGGTCTGGCAGAAGCGGAGTCAGAATAAAAACTGGACTTAGAACTTTTGAAGGTTCCAAGTCCAGATTCAATTCCAGTTTCGGCCCTGCCCTTTCCTCGTTGTTCTATTTGTTATCTTTTGCTTTGTCTTGAGCTCTTGGGTCCATTTTTCCTTGAGTTTTTTCTCGTTTCCTTGTGTTTTTTTTTGCTTTGGTGGAAGTGGAAGTGGAATTGGAGTTGCACTTGGAACTTTGTAAAAGTTTTGAATTATATTTTGGTCCCGATCTTGTTCCCACTCACTTGCTTTGTGTTTTTGTCTTTTTTGGTGTGTTGGTGGGGTCTGGTTTTCATTTTAGCCCCGCTTCCTATTGTTTCTTTTTTTTCTTTCCTTCTTTCTGTGTTTTTTTCCTTTGCCGAGAGTGGAACCAGAATTGGAACCAAACTTGAAACTTTGTAAAAGTTTTGGGTCCGGTTTTGGTTCTGATTCTGCCCTCATTTCCCTTTGTTGTTTGTCCCTTCCATGGGATCAGAACCGGGTTTAGAGTTGGATAAGAGACTTGGGTAAGGTTTCTTTTTTTGTTCTGGCTCTATGTTTGCGTCTACCCTACCTTTGATTTCCACATTGGTTGATTACTCATTTACATTTTTGGCTCTACTCCCAATCAATTGCATTTACTGGATTAATTATAGCCTCCTCAAACGTGCAAAATGTTTTTAAAACCTTAATCAAGGTTAACTAGATCATTATATTTATTGTCTAAATTGTTTTGGTGAACCAGAGCCTGAGTAACATTGAGAGGAGCATGATTTGATTGTGGAGGCGCATTGGTGAGTGGATTCTTATCAAGTTTCAACCTTTCTTGTTGGTGTTTTGAGGTAGGGTCGTTTTCCCATTCTTTTCCTATTTGTTTTGTTGTTCTATTGTCATTTTCATGATGTTCTTGTGCATTCAAGGGACCTTTCTTATGGACCTTCGCTCATTCCTTTGTTTGTTTCTGGTTTCATTTTGTCTTTCTCTATTTTGTATTTTTCTTTTATTTTTCTTTTTCAGTTTGTTTTCTTGTCATTATGTTGTCATTTTCATGGTGTGTCTATTCTATCATGCCCTAGTTTTAATTAGGGTTTCATTTGATGGGGTCTTTTGTGCTTCATATTCTTCAAAATATATTTGATGACCCCTTTGATCCTATTCCTATGTTGGTTCAATGGTTTTCATGTCGAGTTCCTGATACCCTAATTACTTGAATCGACAAGTTGTGTAAACTAGGGTTTGTGCGATGACCTTTACAATGTCGAGCCCCTAGGGTTTAAATTTGGTCTTTGTCCTATTAAAAGGGTGAGGTTGGGCCCCTTTATTTAAATTTTCCTTATAATTCCATGTGACCCAAGTCTTAAGCTCATGTGACCGCAACTTTAAAAAATTGCTTCGTCTGAATGGTAAATTGGCAGAAGTGGACCTGGGAATGAACTCGTCCCATAAGTGTTTCCATGAGAGTTAATTCCAAAAATGATTTTGCTTTTGATGACTTCTAGCTTTGGTCTTCACCTTTGTTCTTTGGTAGAAGTAGAACTGGAGTGGAAAATGAATTTGGAACTATCGACTGGTTCTGGGTTTGGTTTCTGTCCCAATCTCGGTTCTAGTATCATTTTGGTTCTGATCTCGATCCCACCTGTGTTAAGAAATTTTTGTCTTTGATTCTTCCTTGACTTCGCTTCTGGTGGATATAAAATTTGACTAAGTATGGAGAGTTAACCTGATGGAATAGAGAATGGTATGAGAGGTAATTTATGATGTAATGATTTTCATGCCTTTGTTCATCTAATCTAGGGTTGTATTGTAGGAATAGAGGACGTCAGGAGCATCAGAGGAGGCTTCTCAACGAAACCAAACTGTAGAGAGTTCAAGGCAACAAACCAAGCCTAAAAAGATAAAAGTGGAACAACTCCCTTATACCTTGAGGTACAAGCACCAAATTCCTACTATTACAGCCAACAAGGTGTATTCAAATTGGGCAGATATCACAGATACAAATTTGGGCCCATTTAACTATGAGGATTTGCATGAAGAAACATTTAGTGAAGATGTAATAGGGAGAATAGAGAGAATTGTTCAATCTGGGTTGTCACATGTTTCCATCTTTCCTTTATCAGTCCGGTGCCTAGAACTAATACTTATTGTAGCTGTGGCTTACAATCCCGCAACCAGACAATGTGTGGACTTGTAGGGGAATATCATCATTGATCTTACACCACAAATGATAAGGTTCATGTTTAATGCACCTACACCATAGAACCCTAGGTAACTCAATGAGGCAGAAGCATTGTAGTTATATAGCAACAAAAAGGAGGCCAACATAACTCACATGAACAAACACTAAATGAGAGTTGAAAATAAATCCCTAGCCAAGCTCCTTGATCAGCCTAAGAGATCATATTTTAGTAAGGAGATTGGTGATATAATCATGATGCTTTCTAGAGTGTTTGGGAAGAGAGATTCCTCACAATTCAAGGAATGGATGTTTCCATTCATTCAAACTATTCTAGATGGTAGACATCAATTTGATTGGATAATGATTTTATCAAAATTCCCCTAGAAAAAAGAATGTACGGGATCACTATGATCAGTTGACTTTGCAAACCTCTGAGTCACATTATAGAAGAGTTAGTGATGCATTCTTGTATGTCATCATTAATCAACAAATAGGATATGTAGGGTATATACTGAACAAAGATTCCATGGCATTCATTGCAGAATGGGGACATTGGTACATCCAATACTCTAAGTTCACCTATTTCAGGCTGGCTGGTTTTGATGGCCATCTTCATTTATTCCCTAGATGTTGCAATAACAAAATTGTTTTGATGGAGTTCATTTATCAGGCCATAGGAGTCAACACCAAGTTTTCTCATAAACATAAGCCTGGTTATTGCAAATTTACCATGAAGTTAGGTGAGTATAGTTGTGCACACAATGTGGTAGCCAAGGTAATTTGTGATGAATTGATCCATTTGAAGTTAGGATTATATACATATAGGAAGTATTTTGATCCCAAGCACAAGATTCAAGGTTTGTTTCCTACAGTTTTTGATAGGCATTTCAATTTTCTCAAGGATTTTTGGATGGACCTATAGTATGAGTATGATCTAAGAAGAAGGATTTATGAAAGATTTCCCATTACACTCATCATTGAGTATGGGGTGAAGGAGGCTATTCCTGACACGTTTTTAGATGATGGTGTAACCTTGGATCCCCAGTATGATGTTGATAATATAGGTACTAAAGACTTAGATCCAGTGGATTGGGATGCAGATGAATCCATTGACATCAAACAAATTGCAAGGCCAATCCTACAGTTTTTGACAAGCATTTCAATTTTCTCAAGGATTTTTGGATGGACCTATAGTATGAGTATGATCTAAGAAGAAGGATTTATGAAAGATTTCCCATTACACTCATCATTGGGTATGGGGTGAAGGAGGCTATTCCTGACACATTTTTAGATGATGGTGTAACCTTGGATCCCCAGTATGATGTTGATAATATAGGTACTAAAGACTTAGATCCAGTGGATTGGGATGCAGATGAATCCATTGACATCAAACAAATTGCAAGGCCAATCCTAGATAGAAGTATCTAGTGGGTGGTTATGAGGATTAAGGAGCTAGAGGCTCAAACTTCTAAAAAGAGAAAAGCTGTAGGTACCACCCAAGGATATAAGAGAACAAAAAGAAAGAAAAATCCTAAGGAGCCATTGGAATTTTTGTAAGGAAAGCTAAGGTGCGGAAACAACTCTCCTAATGTCAAAACCTCAGGGAAGAATGCAGAGATGCTTTTAATTTTTCAATTACAGTCCAATTAAGATACACTTCTAAGAAATAATAGAAACAGAGAATTTAACATACACGGATGAACACCAGATTTATGTGGGAAAACCATTACGGGAGAAAAAACCCACCACACCAAGAAAAACCCCTTTGTATTACAGTAATTAAATTACATACAGAGTACGGGCTTCACTCTCTGATGTCAATTTACAATGCATAATCCTTGATAAACCTTGTACAGAAAATTCACGTTACAATGCTCTCAGAATTGAATTCATACACATTGATCATTCATCGAACTGTTCATCCAACCATTCATCCAACTGTTGATCAAACTATTCATCAAACTGAACATAATCTTCAATTCCCGAGTATATCCATGTCCTCTCTATCTGTTGATCTTCCTCACATAACAGCCACAATAGACTAACTTCCAACAGTTCCCATTCGGCTTCTCTGATTGGTCGAAGTCACACCATGTAGGATAGTCATCACTCAGTCAAAGGCATTCAAAAATTATTTGCATGTCAATGAGGCACTAACCGTGTCTCCCCGATGCCTCAAGAACGATTGTAGATATCACCAAGAGTCCTGACCATTGACAAGATGATATACCGAGTTCACAAGATGCATCGACCTCAACATTCTCATCAGCGAGACTATCGCTATTCGCCAAGAGATCATACCGAAGTCCTCAAGTCATATCAATGTGAACACTGTCAGCAAGACATAGACTATTGCTGAGAGGTAACACCGAGCAATCAAGTCATACCGAGCACCCAACAGTCACCAAGAGTCATACCGACAACAGACTACCCCATCACTGAGACAAAAATCCATTGCTAAGACTTCATACCAAAGCCTTCATGTTATCTTGATGACTCTGAGTGTATAACTATTTGGCAAGACATACCATCTATTGCCAAGAGGTCATAACGAGCCTTCATGTTATCCCGAAGACTCCAAGTGTATAACTATCAACGAGACTTTCCATATCGATAAGACTTCATACCGAAGCATTTGAGTTACTCTGATGACTCCAGTCGCCATGAGTCTCCCCAACCACCACTATGAACAACCTATTGGCTAGACCAATCCACTCAGAAGAGGGTTACACCGAACACTTCAAGTCACAATGATAGTACTAATCGGCAAGACATCAACAAGGTCTCAGCGACCTGAACAATTCAACAAGGTTACAAACTACCAGTCGGCCAAACAGAAGGAATGTCACACAAAATTTTCTCTTCCATAGGTTTCAGCC
The DNA here is from genome assembly GCA_007258455.2 of Sequoia sempervirens. Lineage (NCBI taxonomy): Eukaryota > Viridiplantae > Streptophyta > Pinopsida > Cupressales > Cupressaceae > Sequoia > Sequoia sempervirens. The sequence continues at coordinate 27,639 of VDFB02320287.1, read as the reverse complement.
TGTGAGATTGAGGCACATTATTCCAACAGTCTCCCACTTGACGAAGATCACACAAGCACCTCCAGAGCACAACAGAATTACTGAAATTCATGGGCACTAAGGCCCATCCAACTGGCACACCACCTGAACTTGTCTGTGCTCACTGGTTTCATCAATGCATCTGCAACATTCTCCAGAGTATCCACTTTTTCTAACAAGACCTTTCCATCCTCCACCATATCTCATACAAAATGATACTGTACATCTATGTGTTTTGTCCTGCCATGGAAAGTAGGATTATTTGTCAAACGAATAGCACTTTGACTGTCACAATAACTTGTTATTTTCCCTGCATCAAAACCAATGTTAGAACACAAATGTTTTAACTAAATTGATTCTTTACAGGCGTGTGTTGCTGCCATGTATTTTGCCTCTGTAGTGGACAAAATGACTATAGCTTGTTGCTTACTCATCCAACTTACTGCACCACCATTCATCATGAAAATATATCCACTAGTGGATCTTCTGTTGTCAATGTCCCCTACCCAATCAGAATCCACATAGCCTTGAATGCTGAGAGTCCTCTATGATTCAACCAAGTTCCCATGGTAACACAAAGCATATTTTGAAGTGTCCTTCAAATATCTGAAAACTCTTTTCACAACATCCCAATGTGTCCTTCCGGGATTAGCCATAAACCGACTAAGTACTCCCATTGCTTGGGAAATGTCTGGCCTTGTACAGACCATTGCATACATTAGACTGCCAACCACACTAGCATAAGGCACACTGGTCATGTCCTCCATCTTAGTAGGATATTTTAGATAGTCTTCAATAGATAGCTTCGTTCCCTGCAAAACTAGAACAACTAGCTGCTTACAATCATTCATGCAAAATCTCTCTAGAACAATCTTGATATACTTACTCTGGCTGAGCCAAATTTTTCTATTCTTCCTGTCTCTGGTTATTTCCATTCCTAGAATATACCTGCTGCACCAAGATCTTTCATTTCGAACTTTGCAGACAACTGAGACTTAAGATTAGAAATCATTAACTTCATTGCCTATGAACAACATATCATCAACATAGAGATCAATAATAAGAACTCGATCACTTTTAGTTGTGCAATAGACATAATGATCAAATTTTGATCTTACAAATCCCAAAGATGAAACAAAAGTGTCAAACTTTTGGTACCATATTCTAAGAGACTGTTTTAACCCATATAGAGACTTTTTCAACTTGCAAACCAGTTTTTCTTTACCTTTCTCCACAAAGTGCTCAGGCTGGGACATATAAATTTCTTCTTCAAGATCACCATGAAGAAATGCTATCTTCACATCCATCTATTCAATCTCTAAGTCATATGCTACTATAAGTGACAAAATAAATCTAATAGATGTTAGCTTAGCTATAGGAGAAAAAATTTCCCCATAATCAATTCCCTCTACGTGGGAATAACCCTTCGCAACCAACCTCGCCTTGTACTTTTCCACACTACCATCCAGACCTATTTTATTTTTAAATACCCATTTGCAGCCCACAACTTTTCTGCCTTCAGGCAAGGGCACCAAACTCCAAGTATCATTCTTTTCTAATGATGTCATTTCTTCATTCATGGCTTCCAACCAAGAGTTTGAATCAGACATTCTAAATGCCTCTTTCACAGTCCTAGGCTCATTAGTGCTAGAAATTAAAGCATAGGCACAAGTAGAATCTAACAAAGAGAACCCATACCTATCAGGTTGCTTTCTTTCACGAGTTGACCTCCTCACTTGCTGAGGCTGAGGTTGTTGTTCTTCTTCAAAACTCTCAGAACTGCTTGAGCTCTCCTTAGTTTCAGGTACATTTTGAATTTTCAATTCCTCTTTATCTGGTGTCGGAGGAATTTCAACTACATCCTTTTTTTTTGACTTTGTCTCTGACTACAGATCCAAGGTAGAAGGTTTCATCTCATGAAGGATAACACTTTTGTTGTATAGAACCTTCTCCATATCATGATTCCAAAGCTTGTATCCTTTTATGCCAGCACTATAGCCAATAAAAATACATTTAACATCCTTGTTCTCCAATTTAAATATTTTCTCATTCGACACATATGCATATGTCTCACAGCCAAAAACACGAATATATCTTAAAGAGGGCTTCTTACCAGACCATGCTTCCAAAGGTTTTTTCTCAACAAGAGTGGAATTCAGAGAACAGTTTATCAAGTAACATGTTGTAGCAACTGCCTCAGTCCAAAAATTCTCCTCCAAGCTAGCACTACTCAGCATACTTCGTGCTCTCTCCATCACTGTCCTGTTGAACCTTTCTGCAACTCCATTTTGCTGCGGAGTATAAGGTGTAGTTTTATGTATTTTAATCCCATGATCTTTACAGCACCTCTCAAAATCATTAGAACAAAATTCACCGCCATTATCATTTCTTAAACATTTTATTTTTCTTCTAGTCTGATTTTCTACAAGGTTCTTAAATTCCTTGAACCGACTGAACACTTCTGATTTACTTTTCAAAAAATAGACAAATGCTCTTCTTGAATAATCATCAATAAACGATACATAATAACTTGAATTAGACAAAGAAGGAACATTCACTAGACCAAAAACATTAGAATGTATATAATCAAGCAAACCAGAAGATTTGTGAGGACTGAAATAAAATGAAACACGGTGTTGTTTTCCATATATACAATGTTCACATTACTCGAATTCGAGGTTACAATTATCAAGCCCTTCAACCAGGTTTTTATTCTTCAAGGTTTTTAAACCTTTCTCACCAATGTGGCCTAGCCTATGATGCTAGAGCATAGTATTTTCTACTGGAAGTTTAACTTCCATAGAGTTTACACCATCAGGAACTTTTTCCTTCTTTTCTCCATGAGTAGCTTTCTGTGACTTTATACAGACACTATTGCATTGAACAACATGTGCATCCAACTTATATAAGGTACCAATACGAGCACCCCTTGCTAGCACCATTGAGCCTCTAGTCATCTTGCAGCCATTTCCAGAGAATGAGACTGGTTCATGTGGAAGGATTCTCTAGAATCAATCAGCCAGACATCATCTGATGCCTACGTAGCCAAGGCTTCAATGAAGGCATCTACATCACTCTGAGAAGAATCATTGTTAGAAGAATAATTCTTCTTCTTCTTTTTCTCCTCTTTACAATCCTTTTGGACATGACCAGGTTGCTGACAATTCCAACACTTCACCTTGGACTTCTTGTCAGGAGACTTTGATTTCCCTTCTAATTTGGATTTGGATTTCTTGTCCTTCTTGCCTTTCTCTTTCGATCTGCCTCTAACAGCGAGAGCCTCCTTCACCATCTCAGAAGATTTCCTTCTCATCTCTTTTAATAACAAAGAAGCAACAACATCTTCCATCTTAAAATTGGATGTCGTACTCCCAATAGCCATCACTAGGTGATCCCAAGAATCTGGCAAAGAACACAATAACAACATACAACGATCTTCTTCATCAATCTTCACACCAATAGATGTTAATTGTACAATCAACATGTTGAAAGTGTTCAAATGATCAGCATCAAAACCTCCCTCCTGCATTCTCAAAGTGTGCAGCTTCTTCCTCAAGAAAAATTTATTCACCAAGGACTTTCCCTGATAAATAGCTGCCAGTCTTTTCCACAAGGAAGATGCAGTATTTTCTTCATGAACATTCAGAAGAACATAGTCTGCTAAATAGAGTCTTATCAACCCATTTGATTTTCTATCTGCAAGGTACCAATCCTCTTGCTTCATGCTTGTAGGCTTCGTTCCAGACACAACAAGCCATAGATCACAATCAACCAATATATCTTCCATTTTGAATTTCCACAACTCAAAATTGCTGCCATTGAATATCTCAATTTCAATATTTCCTGACATGCTTGCCATCTTTAATCTGTAATTTGAATTACCAAAATTTCTACAAGACTCCCACTGAACAGGATTGACACAAAAACCCAACGTACCCACAAGGATAACACAATTGGCCAGGCTCTGATACCACTTGTAAGGAAAGCTAAGGTGCGGAAACAACTCTCCTAACATCAAAACCTTAGGGAAGAATGCATAGATGCTTTTAATTTTTCAATTACAGTCCAATTAAGATACACTTCTAAGAAATAATAGAAATAGAGAATTTAACATACACAAATGAACACTAGATTTACATGGGAAAACCCTTACAGGAGAAAAAACCCACCACACCAATAAAAACCCCTTTGTATTACAGTAATGAAATTACATATAGAGTACGGGCTTCACTCTCTGATGTCAATTTACAACAGCATAATCCTTTATCAACCTTGTGTATAACATTCACGTTACAATGCTCTTATAATTGAATTCATACACACTAATCATTCATCGAACTGTTCATCCAACCATTCGTCCAACTGTTGATCGAATCATTCATCGAACCAAACATAATTTTCAATTCTCGAGTATATCCATGTCATCTTTGTCTGTTGATCTTCCTCACAAAATGGCCACAATAGACTAACTTCCAACAATTCCCATTCGGCTTCTCTGATTGGTCAAAGTCACACCACGCAGGATAGTCATCACTCGGTCAAAGGCATTCAAAAGTATTCGCATGTCGATGAGACACTAACTGTGTCTCCCCGATGCCACAAGAACGATTGTAGATATCACCAAGAGTCTTGACCATCAGCAAGATGATATACTGAGTTCACAAGATGCATCGACCTCGACATTCTCATTGGCGAGACTATCGCTATTCACCAAGATATCATACTGAAGTCCTCTAGTCATATCAATGTGAACACTATCAGAAAGACTTAGACTATGGCTAAGAGGTAATACTGAGCCCTCAAGTCATACCGAGCACCCAACAGTCGCCAGGAGTCATACCGACAATAGACTACCCCATCGCTAAGACAAACATCCATCGCTAAGAATTCATACCGAAGCCTTCATGTTATCCCGATGACTCCGAGTGTATAACTATTCAACGAGACATACCATCTATCACCAAGAGGTTACACCGAACACTTCAAGTCACAGCGATAGCACCAGTCGACAAGACATCAGCAAGGTCTTAGTGACCTGAACATTTCAACAAGGTTACAAACTTCCATTCGGCTAGACAGAAGGAATGTCACACTGACTTTTCTCTTCCAGAGGTTTCAGCCTGTGAGATTGAGGCACATTATTCCAACAATTTTTTCCTCCTAATTCTAGAGAATATCTTGAGCCTGCAATTCCTACTCAAGATGTTCTTGAATTACATGAAGAGGAGGCCACAATAGAAGCTGGAGTTGAAACTTCAACTCAACCTTCTCTTATAGAGCAACCAATTGAAGAGATGACCACTGGAACCCTTCATAAGGAGGTTGAATCCTTAAAAGGGAAGGAGCAAGAAATTGAAATCCATAATATTGATATAGATTCTGAGGCCACCCAATCTGACAAAGAAACTCATGTGGTTGTATCCCATGAGAAAACTGAAGATTTGGAAATTAAACATGTCCTCACTCTTCAGGAATAGTGGAAATTATTTGAAGATTCCAAAAGGGAAGCAAAGGCTAAAGCACAAGCTGGGGCACTTGCTAAGAAACAAGAATTTGAGGCTAAGGCTAGGGAGGAAGAACTAGCAAGGAAACAAAAATAGAAAGAGGACTTGCTGCAACAATAAAAAGAGAAAGAATTAAAGACCAAAGAGGAGAGGGATAAATTGGCTATGTTGCAGAAGATCCATGAGCTAGAAGAGGAGAAATCTCAACAAAGAAGGGAAAGAGAAGCCCTTGAGGCTAAATTTAAGGCTGTTGAGGAAGCTCGCAGAAGGAAAGAAGAGGAAGAATGCTTGCAAAGAGGAAAGGGTGTTGAAGAACTTGCTAAGCATGAACAAAATTCTAAAGAAGCATGGGATAAATTTAAAGTGCTTGAAAGGAAAATACATCAAATGTATGAGAAGAGGATTCTAGAAGAAGAATGTTTGAAAAAGGAATTGGAAGCTAAAAAGATGCAAGATAAAAAAAGATAGGGTTGAAGCCGAAAGGCTTGTGAAAGAATCTGTAGAAAGGGAACAACAACAGAGACAATAGGTTGATTCTCAACCTAAGACCACCATTCTGCAACCTCTTTCATTTTCCACTACTACTTCTTCTTCCATGCAAGTGGCTACCACTCCTGCTGCTCCAACATGGTTAAAACTAGACCGTCAAAGGAAGCAAATAGTTCAACCTTAGCCTTTGAATTGGGATGAAATGATGAAGGAAATAGAGATAGAGATGCCTATGAAAAGGACAGGATCCTCCATTCCATGAAGCTCACAGATGTAGGTGAGATTATAGCTGAATGTGCACTCCCTATGGTGGACAAGGATAGAAAAGATATGCAAGTGACTGATTACCAATTGGGCATTGTTAATTTGGGGAGACCTACAAGGAATAACCTTATTGACATTGTGGCATCCTCCACCAAATCTAGGATGATCAAGGATAAAAAAAGGAAGGATGAACTTAAATCCCAACTAGATTAGTTACATAAATTCTTGAAGGATATCTCCACTCCTGTTTCTCAACAAGATGCTGCTCTAGAGACCCCACTCTTACTAAGCAAGAAAGAGGCTGATGATTTGGTATATATGGGAAGTAAAGTTGGGATGCTTGATAGATGGATTGATCAACTTAATCAAGAGGTTTGCGAGCTACTTGTTGTTGGTTTTAAATTTCATAAAGGTGCATTGGAGTTGGGGGAAGAGATGAATCAACATGTTGAAGTCTTGGAGAAACAAGAGGAAGAGTATAGAGAGCATGTGAAGAAACTAAAGAACATTAGCAAGGTACCCAAGCCAACTCTCTTGGAGCAATCAATCCTTGATGGGGATAATGTAGAATTCATTGAGAAGACCATGAGCATAATAAAGTTTAGATCTAAATTCATCTATGAACATAAAAAATGAAGATTAAGAAGCCAATAAGAACTTGAATGAACAGATTGATGAATTAGAAGTAGTAATTGCTATTTTGGTCAATGTGGATATCCCTGTCAAAGAAGGTCTTCCTCTTGATAAATTAAAGGAGAAATGGAATAATAGATTTGAGGAGGTAATGAAAAAATAGGATGATGGTGAAGAATTGTTGTTAGATAGACTCATGGACATTAAAGATGAAGTGAAAGCTACTAGGAGGGAATTGATTAAGTTGAAAGATATGCAAGAGTTTTCCTCTATGGAGTTGAAAAGAATTAAATTTGAAGATAATTGGGTAGATGGACCTGATGTGGATATTCTTCAACAAGTTTTCTCTAGTTATGAGGAATACCTTCTTGAGCAGACTACGCAGGGATGAGCTGACAATGGAATATTCTGTCTTGATAGAAAACTTTCTCTTCTCTCCTATTTTGCAGAATTATGACATAAGTTTAATTGCAAATCTCATCCAATAGTTCTACCTTCCTCCTTTGGGCATCAAATTTTGGATAATAGGGTCATCAACCATTGAACTAAATATCAGCTAGTGTGGTCACCTCATGCAGTTCTAGTTCCTTGATTGGTGGATCTCAATTTTTGATTGAGAGAAATTAGCGCATGGCTTGCCTATATGTAATTTTGGGCTCCATTTTGTAAAGGTCAACTGATTGAAGAAGGATTAGCCACCTGATGAGATAGCATATAGTGTTCTTATAGTCTTAGGATTTTATAAGTTTTCAAGAAAAATACTTTGAGAAAATCTGTTGTACTTAGATACTTTTACATTGTCTTTTATATAATTTCATGTTATTTTCAAGTTTGGATCTCAATGATAATGTTAATGAATCATAATCATCCGTATGCCAGTGGATGTTGTGCATAATTGTTTTTTATTTGATGCAAATTAATAGGTGAAACCCGATCTGAGATTATTTCATTGAATTAGCTATGAATGGAATTCATTTATATCTATTGATCTGATTCTAGCAATGAGTGGGTGATGTGTTTCAATCTTGAAGTAAAATTTTGATGAATGGTTGTGATTATTGGATTTTGCACTATGAATGTATGCAATGGTGTAGGTTATGCTATGGATTGCATTATGTTATGATTTTGGTTAGTTGAAGAAACACTCATTATTGAGGTACATTTCTGGATGTGAAGAAATTTATATTCATGTTTTACTGTTCTAAAGCCTTGTTCTATCTTTTTCGATTTATTTACACCCCCCAAAGTAGATTAGTTCACATGATGTAGTTTGTATTCCTTGCTACCAGCAGGTCCCTAGAATATTATGGTTTCATTGGCCACTGAATCACACCAGCACAATTGAGAACCAACTACCAGGACCTTGGAAGATAGGTGGTTTTAGATTAGTTATCTTTTTCAGGAGAAATAGGATAGAAATATTCTATTTAATGTTGTTGTGCTATTTTGACCATCAACAGGTCTAAGAGGTAAGGATTGTTTGTTTTTTGTTGTGAATTTGTTAGTTTTAGGTTGTTTTTGATATTTATTTGTTGAATTTTTTGGAGATGTTAATGAACCTACAAACCCTCAAAATCCTCAACAAGAAGAGCAACAAAAATAGGAACAAAATCCTCAACAAGCATAGCAACAACAACATCAAAAAAATCCTCAAGTTCAACAACCACAACAAAAATCTCCTCGACCAATCCCTGAACATCCTTCTGATACTCAACAAAATTTAATGAGTGAAATTGAAAACAATAAAAAAAATTGAGTTAATCACAAGGTTGAATGATCCAAACGGTTCAACCATGGAAAGAAAAACCCTTGCAATTTCACTCAAAGAAATGTTAAAACATGTAGATTCAATCAACAAACAATTAATTGGTTGGAAAGATAGGAGGTAGTCAGCTAGGGATTATTACCGGGATAAATTATCATATAAAGATGTAAACAATCTAAAAATTACAAAATTAGATTTGTGCTCATTATTCACTGACCCATGCATAAATGGAAATCTTAGCATCAATGTGAAGAGGTTTCCTATGCATTGGTGCCACCAATAACAGATTAGGACCTTTTTTGGGATAGGTGGTACATGGTTTTTATTACCCATCATGCAATAATTTTGAAGTCCCACAATATTTCTTGAGGAAACTATACTGTGAGTTCATCTTGAACAAAATACTAAATTATTTTGATATGAGGGACTTCTAGGGTAGAGGTGGGGGGTCGACTCAAGATAGACCTGGTGCACATCAGGATCTTAGGTGGCAAGTGAGATGACCTCTCACTAGGCTACCTCATGAGCACATCATTATCCCTTCCATTGTGAAAGAGAGTGTCGAGGTAGAGACTTTGTAGGCCATCAACTCTTTGACCTAGAGTGTCATCCAGCATGCCATCCCTATACTACAGTGCCATCTAAGGGAGTCTTCGAGTGGTGGGCTTCGATCCCACTTGTGTCAGGCTTGTGGGGCCAATTGTTCATATGACCCCACTGACACCCAGGAGGCTGCTACATAGAATACATATGCAGCTATGGAGATGGCAAGGGAAGCTAACATTTTGAATGAGGCATATGGCATCAATACTCAGGTAAATGTTAGAATGTTCATTGAATTTAATTTATTAAATTTCGATTTTGAAATGCAGGATTAACTAATTTAGTTTTATGATTTTGATAAAATTTTATGGTCACAGTGTTGATACTAGATACACCAGTCCTACACCCACTTATTACTCCACTGCATCTACCGTTGAGGTATGTAGCTAGTAAAAAATTGTAAATTTATTACATGTTAATAGCATTTTTTTATGAATGGTATTCTAATATGTAATTTTGGATGTTGAATAGGCTGATATTAGAGGTTTCGTGGGAACACCTCCTAGTGCTAGTGGATTTACACAAACCTACGCACAGGTAATAGAATAAAGAGTTTAACTAATGAATTGTACTTAATAGATTTGTGTATTTTATATTCATATTGTTGATTACATTGCATTTCACATCTTTCAAACTCAAAGCATTACTTCACATTCTATAACTAATAACTAGATGTTGATAGATGACAAAATTTCAACTACAATATAGTTGTTTAGAAAGTTAACATAAGCAGTGATGCAAGTAGTTCACATAGCATAAGTAATAAGTGGGAGCAACTTCCAATTGCATTTTCTTGTCATGGCATTCCATGAGACCACTTTTTATTGAGGCATCTTTTCAAATAGTTCATTGTCTTGTCTATGCTATGGATGCTTGGAAGAAATATATGAAAGAATAATAGTAAGAAATAACATAGACAAGGAAATGAGTTGTTTGAAAAAAAGCCTCAAAGAAATGTGGTCTCATGGTGATGTACATCGTACATCACCATGAGACCACATTTCTTTGAGGCATTTTTCAAACAGCTCACCACCTTTTCTATGCTACCACATTTTCCATAAATGTCTACCAAATTTTTTTATCAAATAGTTCGTTTCCTTGTTGTTGTGGCTAAAATCCTAAAAAAGGTTCTTTTCAAAAAACTATGGATGCTTGGAAAAAATCTATCAAAACATAATAGTAAGAAATAGCATAGACAAGGCAGTGAGTAGTTTGAAAAAATCCCTTGAAGAAATGCAATCTCATGGTGATGGAATGCCATTCCATCGCCATGAGACCACATTTCTTCAAGGAATTTCTTCAAAAAACTCACCACCTTTACTATGCTACCACATTTTCCATACATGTGTACCAAATAATTTTATCAAACTACTCACTTCCTTGCTGCTATGGCTAAAATCCTAAAATAGGTGCTTTCCAACAAACCATGGATGCTTGGAAAAAATCTATCAAAGCATAATAGTAAGCAATATCATAGTCAAGGAATTGATTAGTATGAAAAAATTCCTTAAATAAATGTGGTATCATGGTGGTGGAATGCCATTCCATCACCATGAGACCGCATTTCTCTGAGGCATTTTTTCAAACAACTCATTTCCAAGGGAATAGAAACCAGCCCTTTAGCCAAAATTCCCCTCCAAATTATTTTCAAGGTCCTCATCCTCAATTTACCAATCCATGGAACCTTCCACCTTTTATTCCACTTGTTCATATCCGCACCCCTCCCTCTTCATGTCATGATTTCCCTCCATCTCATAACCGAGACCACACTATACCATCCACCCCATCCCACCCATCCCAGGATAATACCATAGAGAAGGAAATGAACTGTTTGAAAATTTGACTCAAAGAAATGCGGTCTTAGGGTGATGAAATGCCATGAAACATTTGTTTGTAATGGCATTCCATCACCATGAGACCCCATTTCTTTGAGGCATTTTTTTAAATAGTTCATTGCCTTCTCTATGCTACCACAATTATCATACATGTCTACGAAAGCATTTTATCAAATGGTTCACCACCTTGCTACTATGTGTAAAAGCGTAAAAACATGTGCTTTTGAACAAGCTATGGATCGGGAAAATAGTAAGCATGATAGTCAAAAATATATAGTTTAATAAGTACTCAATTTTTTGTTCATTATTGCATACATTATAAGCCATGACATGGATTGTTATTCTAGTTTTTGTGATTGCATAATTTGTTGTTTTATTTTTAGATGTTGGAAGTAGATGCACCTTCAAATGTTCATAGGGAAATGGAGATCGGTGTTTCATCTAATATAGAGTCCTCGATGGCTCTCACAGAGGAGGTATGAGGCAGATTACTAAATTTCAATTTACATTAGTTGTTATAGTTGTTAGTTAGTGAAAAATTAAACCATTATTTATTCGTAGTTTAATTTCTCTTTGGATGGTTTCTACAAGGTTTCAACATGCCCTAGCATGAGCATGCAAATATTTCCTGTGAGGAGAGAGATTGTCTAATGGCGGTAAGTGATTATTTTGTTAAATATATCATTTTTTATAATGTAATTTCTATATATTAATGTCTTTACTTCTTATTGTAACATATAAAGCTTGACCAGGAGCTAAACCCTACCAGGAGCACCAAGATCACTCCTCGGGCTTAGAATAAACAAGTGATAGACCTATCATCATCTGACCGACAAGAAAAGGGCAACAATTTATTTTGAGAGGATGTAAAGCAATGAATTTTGATTCTAGAGCCCTTTGTTGTATGCCTATATGTCATTTTTGTACATATTTTACATATTAGATATATTTGACATTGTATGCCTATATAGCATTCTTGTAAGCCTATATGGCTATTTTGTATATATTTTATACTTATATCGACATATATTGATGTATGCCTACATGGCTATTTGGTTAATACAAATCTTTTTTATTGATGGTGTCCATATTTGCATTATAAATCCATGGTTCAATAGATATGAGTTACATGTATTCAAGTGTATACTTACATGTATTCCAATATATACTTTGCGACTTACATGATTTCATGTGTATACCTTTTATTCATGCATATACTTTGTATTAATTTTTGTATACTATGTATTTGTGTGTATACTTCAAGGATTACGTGTTTTTGAGTAATTGTGCTTCCCTTATTGACATGTATTCTTGAATTATTCACATGTATACTTATTAATTTGTTAGCCCTAACATTGATCACTATTTCCCTTCATGGTTTGTCTTGAATATTTATTGATTGATGCTAAACAACTTCAATATTTCTAGGAATACTAGTAGACTTACAAATGACAAAACTACACAAATTAAAAAGAAAAGATTAACTATAAATAAATTCACCAATTATTAACTTGATAATTGATTAAGAATGAGTATAATACATATCAAGAGACGAGCCTTCTAGAATAGAAAATGCCAACTAGAAAATAGGCAAAGCATTCCCAATACTTTGAAAGTAATAATCCACCCAAAATTGCAACAGGAGAGAAGGCTTATTTAAGATCTTTGAGCAATGTATTTCCTAATGCTCCCTTGTTCTTACATATCTCAATTAAGTTTAATCCAAAGAGTTCCATGAAATGATTTATCTAAAAGCAAAACATTTTAAATTGGTATTCCATGAGATGTTTCATAAAAAGATTCTAGTATATTTAATCTTTTGATTGGAACAACTCAATTAAGCAAAGGATACATAATCTTCACAACACTTGAAAAAAAATACTCATAGTAGATGATAAGTGGTTAACTTCTTGACAAATAATCATACAAACATTTATCTTGAATAGTCTTTAAATATTTTCACAGCATAATCCTCACAATACAAAATGAATTGTTATGTTCTTGATCCATCAACATTTAAACACGTCAAAATATGTATATATCAAATTTTTACAATATTATTTCTTGTATAGGAAATGGACTTGGGAGAAAGCTTTATAATTTATAATACAAATAAAAAATGGAGTCAAAGGCAGAAACTTTATTTATCACAACAAATAATAATGTACATGAGAGCATCACTTGTTTCTCTTAGATTCCAATTTTCAATCATAGAAAATAATTTCAAATGAAAATGACAAAATGCTTCACAACCAAGGATGTTAATTGAGGAAAAATAAAAAAATTCCAAGTTCCACCATTGCATAAATTTACAATTGGTTGTATATTGTTGTAAGGCCAAGTAGGATAATTAAAAAAACATCTTGTGCTTGCTATACTTGAGGATGATCATATGCTTTTTATGTGGAAAACTAAAACTTCTCAACTATCGTGTGAATGTTTCTCTTTTTTATTGCTTTGTGTGCCATCATAAGGGATCAAGCTGGTTGAATGTAGCTTGGAGGATTCCATGTGTTTGGGTGAGAGGACAATGCTCAGCTGTAAATCAGCACTCCATCCGGACAGCGCTTTAACGCCTCTGCTTGGTCACATGAGTTGCGTAACTAAAGCTTGCACCAATTGTAACTTCATTAATCGCCAGATTCGAAGAATTTTTCCATCGTCAAAACGAACACCATAAGAAACGACTTCAAGACAACAAAACCAAGTATATGCTATTGTTGGAGGGCCCAGTTGCAATTGCAGCCAAACCGTTTCTTTAGCATCACTATTTCCTCGAAGTAATACTGGCTGTTATTCCTTTTCGTGACTTTGAATCTTTAAGCGTATCGGCTCAAGAACATAACTCGTGCAATTCCACATGTTCGCAGTTATGACCATACCTGTTCGAACGTACCTATCCAAATGTATCTAATATTTTTTTGCCACCTAGCTGTAAACGAAAGCTACACCACTTGGAACTTTACACCATTTCAGATTCATTAAATTTTTCCATTAAGTGAAAACTGGACACCAAAGGAAAATGACTTTGAGATAACAAAAACTAAGATAGGTTATTGTAGATGGTCCCAACGCGATCCCATAGGATCATATGGAGAGTTCGTAGGCATCGTGATTTTTGAGTAATAGCCCGCCAAAGATTGATGCCCTTTTGCATTTTGGACCCTTAAGGGATCGAGTTGGTTGAATGTAGCTCAGACCAATTCCATGTGTTTGGGTGTGAAAGAGGACCATTCCTAATGTAAACATACCCATACAAATGCATTGGAATAGTTCATTTGGTCACATGAGTTGTAGAACCAAAGTTGTACCACTTTGCAACTTTATACTAATTGCATTTGACACTTTTTCCATCAAGTGAAAACTAGACACCATGGGAAAACGACTCAGAGATAACAAAAACTGAGAGAGGTTATTGTAGAGAGGCCTAATGCAATCTCATAAGATTAGATGGAGAGTTTGTAAGTGTCATAGTTTTTGAGTAATAGTCCTTTAAAGATTGTTTCCCTTTTGTACTTTGGACCCTTAAGGGATCGAGCCGGTTGAACATAGCTCAAAGCGATTCCGCATGTTTGGGTGCAAAAGAGGACCATGCCTACCATAAATGTACCCATACAGATGTGTTGGAATAGTCTGTTTGGTCACACAAGATGTAGAACAAAAATTGCACCACTTTGCAACTTTACACTGCTTACATTTGAACCTTTTTCCATCAAGTGAAAACTAGACACCACGGGAAAATGACTTTGAGATAACAGAAACCGAGAGAGGTTGTTGTAGAGGGTCCCAATGCAATCTAGTAGGATTAGATAGAGAGTTCGTAAGTGTCACAGTTTTTGAGTAATAGTCCTTCAAAGATTGATTCCCTTTTTCACTTTGGACCCTTAAGGGATTGAGCCGATTGAACGTAGCTAGGAGAAATTCTACATGTTTGGGTGTGAAATAGGACCATGCCTAGCATAGACGTAGCCATCCAGACTTTTTGGAACAGTCTGTTTGGTCACACGAGTTGCAGAACAAAATTTGTACCACTTTGTAACTTTATGCTACTTGCATTTGACACTTTTTCCATCAAGTGAAAACTACACACCATAGGAAAATGACTCCAAGATAACAAAAACAAATAGAGGTTATTGTAGAGGTTCCCTTCGTAATCCTAATGCCTTAGATGGAATGCCCATACGTGACACGATATCCAGGTAACATGTCAAAGATTGCTGCCCTTTTTAATTTGGACTGTTAAGGGATTATGTTGCATGAATTACAAATGTTTGAGGGCATCAATAAATTTCAAAATTTGAGTAAATCTCATTACAAATTTTTATTTGAATAGACTATATGCTATATTGATATTGATATATAATCATTAGGTTGATTTGTTTTAATAAATGAAGTTTTTATAATAAGTTAGTCAATTGGTGCTAGTTATAATAGGGAGAGAATAAAAGAAGAAAAAGAATGATTAGTAACCATCAATGGTTATTGCACTCACTATATTAATAATATGTTGTATACAATAAAATGAGATTTATTTGGCTATCCTAATTCTTCTGTTTGTGCTACAATTGTTTAATAAGCTTCATACACTATTCTAAAACCCAAGTGCTTGTACTTGTAGGCACAATTCCTAAGGTACTTCGTTCTCACAAATCTTTTACAATGTCACTCATACGTTCGAGATTCTCTTATAATGTCTACATCATAGGTGCTCATGATGAGTTTAACTTCAAATGAATAGATTGATATTCCCTTGCTAAGCTTCACATGCTCTTTTATAATGGCTTCAAATCAAAATTGAGATTTGTCAAGATCATGAAAATAAGGATGTTGCATTGATTTTTTGGTTGAGATTCTCTTGGATGGATCATAAATCAACATTTTCTACAAGGAGACACCAATCAATTTTTATTAGTTTACTTACAAATAGGAAAAGTAAAAGAAGAAAAAGAAAGAGCATCCAAAATAGAAATGAAATGAAAATAGATAGAAGGAACTTACAAACAACAAATCCACACCATTTGGTTCGAGGTTAGGAACAACAAGGCGTAAATATCGATGCTTCCATTGAGGATAGGCATGCCAGTCTCTCAACTTAGTCACTCCTAGCCATACATATTCATTGGTAGTTCCAAGATACATATTGCACACAACACCTCTCATGAATAGAATAAATTGAAATTCGAGATGTAGTTATAATGTCTACATTATAATTGCTCATGATAAGGTTAACTTCAAATGAATAGCTTGGAATTCCCTTGCTAAGCTTCACACACACTTTTATAATGACTTAAAATCATAATTGAGATTTTTCCAGATCATCAAAATAAGGATGTTGCATTGTTTTTTTGGCTGAGATGTTGGAGTGAAGAAGACATTGAGAGGGGGGTGAATCAGTGTCTTCGACAAATTTTAACTTTTTCCTTTAAAAAGAATCAAATAATTTATGCTCTTAATATTTCAATGATAAATACATTCATGAACTGAATGCAATCATTAAAGAACTAAAATAAGAAATACTCAAGCAAATCAAAGATCATCTCAATCATGAAATATTATCACATCAAAACAATGAGACCATGAGACAAAGATTTGACAAGTGGAAAACCTTCTAGGGATAAAAAAACACTCTAGAAATGATGCCTCACTAGCTTAATCTGAAAACTTTATATTTACAATGCCTCACTAACAATATTATCTCATTGATAGATTTCAAATGCCTCGCTGACAATAAAACAATGCCTCACTGGAAAAAATGGCCTCATTGACCAAAGAACCTCATTGGTTACAAGAATGCATCACTGGCATACACACATTTGCCTCACTAGCATACAAACATTTTCCTCACTGGCATACTTTCTATGGTCTTACTGACCAATATTCTCCAATAAAGGAAGAAACATAACTTCAGGGGGTTACCCTATTACTATAAAATCCTTCAAATGAATTACTTCTTCAACACACTTACAAAATCACTGAAGAATAATTCTTAAAAGAGTATATAATCAACATTTGTCGGCATATCTTTGTAATCAACAACAGAGAATGATTTTTCTTTTATTCAACTCAACCTTTTGAATGTCTTCAACAGAGCATAATTAATGTGCATAATTTCTAAATTACAAACCAGCTTCCTTCAACTGCATACATGAAATACAACTTCCCTTAACAATAAATTGAATGAACAGGGGTTTCAACAATTTAGGAAACCTTATTCACAAGAAATAAATACCCTTTTTCCTTAATGAATGCAAGTACAATGCTCAAGAAAAACTTTAGCATACTACTAAACATATTTGTTTAAATATGTTTAATCAAAGATACCACAAATCTTAACACAGCCATTAACAACCATCATTTTCCTCTGCAAGATTTGATCAAATAAATAACTATCTATTTGCAAAAAAGATAAGTGGAGAATATTACTTGAAATGCAGCTTGAAAAACCATCTCTTCTTTACTGAAAAAAAGTCAAGCAATGTCTTGTCCAAAAAAACACCATCATTGACTGCAAACCCTAATTCCTCGTGCATTTTCACCTCAATGATAACCGACACAATAATTAATTTTTTCACATGTAAATCCTGCTTTCCATCAAACCCTAATCTTATTTTCCATATGATAAAAAAACATGTGTCGATACCTTTGTCACTACCTTTCCAATATTGTTGTCTCCTTTTGAACCATCTTTGCTACTGATAATAAAACATTATGATTACCTTGCAAATACCTGTGACCACTATGTAATGATTTAATATTTATGAAACCCATGGTATCTAGGAAGGTCCTCCATAATGCCGTGAATATGAAATGCATGAAATGTGAAGTGCTCCCCTTTTATGCCTTATAAATAATTTCTATGGCTAAAATCCTAGCATTTAAAACTACTAAAACACTCCTTTTATTTTTCCATAAAAACCACATTAGTTCCAATTGTAACAAGATGGCAATAGAGAAAACATTATTCCTTGCATTATCAAATGACACAACATTATCACCTAATACAACACATATCATAAAGCCAACCAATAGTAATAAAATTGCAACATATTCACTTTTCCAGAAATCTATATGCCAAGGATATTTTTGAAACAATCAATGCCATATGATTATCAATGTGCCTATCCATACCACCAAAATCAACTTACAATGCCACAAACCTGAGAGTTTATGTATTTGTCATCAAGGACAACAACTGAGAGAGAAACAAACTCCTTCTTTGTCCTTGATAGAAAAACACAACTCTCTCTCCCCCTTTTTGCATTAAATACAAAGGGAAAAGCATTGTGCAATTTCCTTAAGGATAGATCAAAACATCAGGAACCATAATCCAACATGCTGCAGAATGAAATGATACACAGACAATATAAAATATAAAGCATACCATTATTGGCCAATGAATCACAAGATATCCCAAATGCCAAGGACAACAACTGAAGATGTCAGTTACTTTATTACAAATGCATTGCTTCTCCACAACAATGATAAGACATCAATATAGCAATGTATCTTTGGAATGACTACCAAGACATATAGGTACCAAGGCCAACCAAATTTTTCTCTCTTTTACAATAATGACAAAGTACGCTGGGTAGCAAAACAACATTAGTAGCATGCAATAAGGATCACAACACAAAGCATAATCTACTGTCACTGTAAAATACAATCCCAATAGAAGCCAATAGTCATATCAACATGAACAAAGAACACACATGGTAGGAGAGAATGAAAAATAGGCATAACTTCCCCCTATCTTTCATACCTATATGACTTCACATAGAGCACTATCATATGTATCAAGTTTTTTTCCATTTTCCAACACCAACCATAGTCAACACCATGTACAATCATAGAGACATAACATAAATTGTTGTCCATTTATTGTAACCATGAATTGTGTAGCCATGATACTGTCCCTATTAGTTACTCATGAAATCAAGCTAGATCTGTTAAAAAAAATGTAAATAGATGGAACAAGTAACAATCCAAAAGTATGAATACCACTATCCAAAAACACCTATAATATAGATATCTTTCATTCTATGAAACCTTCCTCTCATTCAATAACTACGCAAGGAAATAAAAAACTGACTATCATACCAACTTCCATCGTGATATTAACTGTCAAAAAAAAATTAACACATTATACCTCTATCTCCTAGAATCCATGAACATCAAGAACTTGATCATCATGTGAGCCACTACAAACAAGTGTATCCTCAATAGCCTATAAACAATTCCAATATCATATTACCATGCTAAGACCAATTATAGAAAAGAAGTAGAATGATGTATACATGTACCTGTACCAATCATACTTATTGAAAAATACCACTATTTATACCAGGTAAATAAGTAAGCTCTTGTCTAAAACAAGGTGTTTAATGCATATAGAGAATAAACTTATACCACTGTATGTTGTCAATTACTCCTGTATTGAAGCTTGATGCATTTTGTATTCATTGAAAGTTAAGTCACCTTATACAAAGAAGAGCATAAAAAAAATTGTCATAGCTGCTAAACAATCAACAAGGGTATTGAATAAACATGAATACTCCCCCTAAAGATGAGCTCTACAAAAAATAATGTATCAACCACCAAAAATAAACCTTATGAATAATAATATACAAGTTCCAAGTATCAATGCCAAAACCAAACTTCCTATCCATATTACATGTGAATCATGCATCCAAGACTTTGTTATGATCATTGAAATATGCCAAAGATGTCAAATGTAACATGAAAAGTGTAAAGAAAAACTAATCAACTCATGACAATACCACCCATATAAAGGAATACCTACAACCCATCCACCACCCTGTGAATGGATACCAATCAAGTGTAATAATCTAAATCTAAATTTGCCTGTCCATATACCTGAAACTGTTATCATTCACATCAAATATCAAAAAGGACAACCTGAGAACATCTTGAGCACCCTGAAGTATGATAGAGCAATCAACACCAGTCTATGCCATCACCTCTATAATAGCCACAATTTTTCATGAAGGAAGACCCTCAAGTACTTGTCAAAAATGGAAACCAATGTCAAATCAAATGCCATATCTCTGCCAAATAGAAATGATTATTCTTGAAGTGTTTCTTATTCTCCATTTAGTACTTGAAACACATGAACCTTGTATGCAATAAATCATTAAGAACTTATATACAGTACATGTAACAAGTCATTAATAACTTACAAATGAAATTTGATAAGACATTATCAACTTATTAGAGACAAGAATATATAAAAGCCACCAATATCTAATGTTTAACAAGATACACATGCTATCAAGCATTAATAAAAAACATGGTATATGAAAGGAATCAATCAATCCTATCTTTGAAATGAATATAAACTTCTTTATCACTATTATAAGCCACCACTGTCGTTTGATGATTTGAGATTGATAACAAAAAAAAAATGAAATTCTTATCCAAGAACCTCTACATTAGAACCATGAACATATGAATGAGCAAGTATCAAAACAACACTTTGTAACAAACACCATAAGATCATGAACTTTGACACCAACAAAGTTGTCATTGCATCAAGATGTAAATAGCCAAAGTATAACTCACTGCTTTAGTAGGATATACAACCATGTAAATCACTTCCACTAAATTTCCAGTGACAAACCTTTAGTCTGAAACAACATCAACCACAAATACTTGTTTGGTACTACATATGTTATGTCATCAAAATACAAACACCATGATGATGAACAAGTGATGAGAAACAACAATCATGTAAACAATACTTTCATAATCAAGAACTATCATCATAAATCAATGAAGAAGAATAGAGACAATTCCATGAACAAATCTTTGCAAGTTCATCCTATCATACACACAACTAGCCCTGTCAAAGACTCACAATGATTAGTGACAATATCAATGTTAATGATTATGTCTGAGACAAATATCCTTTGCAAAAAGTCTACTCCTTACTGCTTGACATCAATTTCCTTGATAATAACTTTGACACTCTACAAGTGCACCAATACCTTTTACTTTGAACATAATTGAAAAATGTATAGCAATCTTCTCAACTCAGCACCATGTTGGTATGTGGCGACTAATCCTGCTATACTGTATAGCCCATGGTATATTGTACACCCTGGCATGTATCATTGTTGGGGTTCGAGGCTGGGCTGGGCCCTGGGTGGGGGTTCAGGGGCGGCAACCCCCGAGAAAAATTTTCCTCATACTTTTTCGTGTCATCACCAAAAAAGGGAAAAATCTGATTTTGTAGAACCCAAAATCTAGAAGCTTCTAAGCTTGATAAAAAGGGGTTCAGATGGGTGTTATAGGATGATGAAAAATGCAATTATTCACAAGATTGTAATAATTTTTTGAACTGGATAATAAAATTATTGGATGGCTGTGGTTTGGTGGATGTAGCCCAGATTGGGTGAACCACGTTAAATTATTTGTGTTATGATTTATTCTGTCTGTGTTTTAGTTTGTTTGTTTATTGATTAAATCTACATTTAATTGTTAGATATCTACCTTTCTAACCCTAACACACCAAGCATGAACCAAAGAAACAAGAGTTAACTCTTGAATCAATTCAAGATGCAACAAAAGAAACTACACAGTACACAATCTTACACATAGCTTCCTTGTATTTTCTAGGGGCTGTAGGGTAAAACATTAACCTGCTCCCCTTTACCTCATGCTAGTTTTTCAATCACTTTGTGAAGTCTCGTGTGTGGTATGCACAAGATTAGTTTCTCCTTCTTCTTGACTTTGTTTTCTTCTCCACACCTTCTTAGGTTCTTTCTTTTGCTTGCTCAAAATATCTTCTTTCTTAGGTGATTTCAACAATTTACTTTTGCAAAACTTGGCTCTATGTCCAACATTCATTTTGACAAGAACTATTGACCATCCAGAATTTTACTCTATGACCATATTTATGACACGAATAACAATAACCATGAAATTTT
This sequence comes from Sequoia sempervirens, assembly GCA_007258455.2. Lineage (NCBI taxonomy): Eukaryota > Viridiplantae > Streptophyta > Pinopsida > Cupressales > Cupressaceae > Sequoia > Sequoia sempervirens. The sequence goes on along the minus strand of VDFB02320287.1, from coordinate 5,582 downwards.
TTATACCTCATTGACTAATATTGCCTGGAAGGTGGAGGTCTTGAGAATCTATTTGTTCTTTTTCTTCCAACATCAGCAAGTTTATCTTCTACTTTCTTCTTGTTCCTCAAGAGCAATAAAGTGATAACTCAAGTCTACTTTATTTCTAGGAGTTTGTCTAACTTTAAAATTCTGCACTTTTCCATCTGCAGATACAAAGACTGTCTCATGTTTTTGCTCCTTTTCATTTGAAGAAGTTTTTCCTATCACATATCCTAAACCAGTAGGATCTTTATGTCATTTTTGCTTCCCTAGCATTTCATTCAACTTGTTGAAACTGCCATCAAAATTTTGACTCTTTTCTAACTTCTTCCTAATAGTCTCAAGATCTTTTCTAAGAGAGACTATTTCTCCTTCAAGTTTATGGCATTCAACAATTTTAACTTCCAAATCTGATTTAGTTTTCTCTACTATTCTCTTTCCTTCTTCAACCTCTATTTCCAAGGAGATGATCAACATGTTAGAATATTCAATCTCAATTTTCAATTAACTGATTTCAGATTCTAATATTTTACAACTGTCCTCTTTTATCTTTATCTTGTCCTTGGAGGATTTTTCTTGTTGAATTTGTTCTTTAAAACTTTGGTTCTCTTTCCTAAGTTTTTTGATCTCCTCTAGGGAAGCACACAATTATCCCTCGAAATCAATTTCATACTCTTCTATATCTAATTCATTCATGTCTACCACAAATTCATCAAGTTCTATATTAGACATCATTTCTTCTATAGGTTGTTGATTTTCCTTAGGAATTTCTACTTTTGTAGGTTGTGATTTTTCTTTCTTATTCCTATTCCTTCTACTTTTTTCCATATTAGACACAACACTCAAATACCAGGGATCCTTAAGCCAATTAGGCTTGTTAAATCAAGGGTTTGGCTCTAATACCACTTGTTGGAGTGAAGAAGACATTGAGAGGGGGGTGAATCAGTGTGTTCAACAAATTTTAACTTTTTCCTTTAAAAATAATCAAATAATTTATGCTCTTAATATTTCAATGATAAATACGCTCATGGACTGAATGCAATCATTAAAGAACTGAAATAAGAAATACAAAAGCAAATAAAAGATCATCTCAATCATGAAATATTATCACATCAAAACAATGAGACCATGAGACAAATATTTGACGAGTGGAAAACCCTCTAGGGATAAAAAACCACTCCAGAAATGATGCCTCACTGGCTTAATCTAAAAAAATTATGTTTACAATGCCTCATTGGCAATACTATCTCACTGATAGATTTTAAATGCCTCACTGGCAATAAAACAATTCCTCACAAGAAAAAATGGCCTCACTAGTTACAATAATGCCTCATTGGCATACACACATTTGCCTCATTAGCATACAAACATTCTCCTCACTGGCATACTTTCTATGGTCTTACTAACCAATCTCGAATAGAGGGAGAAACATAACTTCAAGGGGTTACCCTATTACTATACAATCCATCAAATGAATTACTTCTTCAACACTCATACAACATCACTGAAGAATAACTCTTAACAAAGTATATAATCAACAATTGTTGGCATATCTTTGTAATCAACAATAGAGAATGATTTTTCATTTATTCAACTCAACCTTTTGAATGTCTTCAACATAGCATAAATAATGTGCATAATTTTTGAACTACAAACCAATTGCCTTCAACTGCATACCCGAAATACAACTTCCCTTAACAATAAACTGAATGAACAAGGGTTTTGAAAATTTAGGAAACATTATTCACATGAAACAAATACCCCTTTTCCTTAACGAATGCAAGGACAATGCTCAAGAAAAAATTTAGCAAACTGCTAAACATATTTGTTTAAAGATGTTTAATCAAAGATACCACAAATCTTAACATACAACCGTTAACAACCATCATTTTCCTCTGCAATATTTGATCAAATAAATAACTACCTGTCAACAAAAAAAATAACTAGAGAATATTACCCAAAATGTAGCCTGAAAAACCATCTCTTCTTTACTGAAAAAAAGTCAAGCAATGTTTTGTCCAAAAAAAACACCATCATTGACTGCAAACCCTAACTCCTTGTGCATTTTCACCTCAATGATAGCCAACACAATAATTTGTGTTTTCACATGTTAAAACTACTTTCCATCAAACCCTATCTTATTTTCCATATGATAAAAAAACATGTGTCAATAACTTTGTCACTACCTTTCCAATATTGTTGTCTCATTTTGAAACATCTTTGCTACCGATAAAAAAACATTATGATTACCTTGCAAATACCTATGACCACTATGTAAATGATTTAAGATTTATGAAACCCATGGTCTCTAGGAAGCTCCTCCATAACGCTATGAATATAAAATGCATGAAATGTATGAAATGTGAAGTGCTCCCCTTATGCCTTAATTGCTATGGCTAAAAGCCTAGCATTTAAAACCAATAAAACACTCCTTTTATTTTTCCATAAAAACCACATTAGTGCCAATTGTAACAAGATGGAAATAGAGAAAACATTATGCCATGCATTATAAAATGACACAACACTATCACCTAATACAACAAATATCATAAAGCCAACCAATAGTAACAAAATTGCAAAATATTCACTTTGTTAGAAATCTATATGTCAAGGATATATCTAAAACAATCAATGCCATATGATTATCAATGTGCCTATCCATACCACCAAGATCAACTTACAATGCCACAAACCTGATAGTTTGTGTATTTGTCATCAAGGACAACAATTGAGAGGGAAACATGAGATTCTCTTGGATGGCTTATAAATCAGCATTTTTTGCAAGGGGACACCAATCAATTTTTAGAAGGTTACTTACAAATAGGCAAAGTAAAAGAAGATGATATAAACATTAATGATAAAATTGGCATCATACAAATTAATGTGCATACAAGTATAAATTAATAAGAACCATTGTGCATACATACAAATTAATCCAATGAACCATCTGAGTCTACTCTACTCTTTATTATGTCAAGTATTGCCTCATGGTCAGACTCACAGACCTTCCACAAGGTCTTGTTCAAAGGTATACCCCCATATTTGGTCAAACAAACATTAGATGCCACAAAAATGTTCGAGTAATGGAGAATCTTCTAATGCATGTCAAAGTCCAGAAACAACCAATATTTAACACTCTTATGTGGGTACCTTCTAATCCATGTTCCAGTAACAACAACTGAGCCTGTAGGGTATTTGATGCTTTCTCCATCTATAACTGGGGCCTCCAATTTCTTTTTGGACTCAACACAATGACACAAGTAATAGTTTGTTCCCTCTTCATTTTCTTCATCTACAATAATTGCATAAACATTCCTTGCATTGATATGTGCAACAAATCTCTTGAAATTAGTCAACATTACAAATACACTAAAAAGTAAGATAACAATAGGAATTTCAAAAACTAAGCAAGTAGATATATTACCAGGTTGAACTAGATCTGATATGTGGTTAATGTCAACCAATGAATCCATCTGTGTTAGTTCCAATGCCGTTAGAGGGCAGTATGTGTGAAGTGGGCTAAGATAACTTAATAGTCATTTCTCAACCCACTCCTTTGACTCACAATCATCTCAAGCTTGCATTGTACATGAAGAAAAATATCATGACATATTTCGTGTATTAATACTCCATGAACCTGTATTTGAGCTAAGGAAATAGTGTAGCTCACTCAATCCTATTAGTGTACAACAATCCTCAAATGGTGCAATGTTAGTATAATTCGTGAACCAAAAAAATCTACAAACTGAAGACGCACCTTCATTACTTGGACCCATCAAGACATTACACCACTCGATGATTGATTTTGCATCTATCAACTTTGCATTGTCTTTATACTTTAGCTCTTCTTATGCTAATTCTCTTTTCACACATGATCTTGCACCAACATGCTCCCCCTTTCCATGTGCAGCCTCACAAAAGTTCCACATATGCTAAACACATGTAATGACATGCATCCTACTCAACCAATAGAACATGCGTGAGTTCTTGAACTGTGTTGTATAGTTATCCGACCATATTAAATTCCAACCATATGTTATGCCCCTCTGAGCCAAATCACTGTAGAACATCTAGAAGCAACCTTGTACAAACTCTAGAGAATGTGTGTGATCATCACTAATATAAAAGTGATACTCCCTCAATACCTTCCTTTGGTCCTCTGTACTATTAGTTGCATGAATGAATGTTATGTGGACAAATATCAAGACCTATGTGGAGTTGTAATATTATGATTGTACCTCACGTTGTGGCTATAGAGTGTAGTTCTTTACAAAATTGACCATTGAAACTATGCTACCAACTAGAAAGGTGTCCTTGCATAGCTTGAATTGTCTATCTAGCTATCGGGCTCTATGGGTATGCCTTGCAACTCATACACTGTATTGTCATGGAACAAAAATAATACACTAGAATCTTCTAAATAACCAAATCACACCTTTTTACTTGATTACCATCCTTTTTAGTGTATTCCATTGTTTTATACTTCCCAAACTCTACTAGCTTTTGTCCCACCTCATATGTGCTTTTCATATGTTGACATACTGGCATACACTGCAAGCCACCACAACGCTGACATGAACCATCCAAGCATGTTGTCCTATGGAATATTTGGCCATCATCTATTTCACATAATTTTTTTGATAAGAACTCTCTTGAATATTTTGGTGGGGCTTCTATGCCACAATCCTGAAAAACATCTTTAGTATGCAAATCTAAGCATATAGAACAATAAACATCACAATGGTTAGAGAATTCAATATGTTGTCTACAACAATAAGTAGTGCATGTGTGATTTATCTTGATATAAAAAGGTTTAATCATTTCAAAATATATTTGACAAATACTAATTTGAGGATAAGCCTATTGAAATTTACAAAAAAATTGGGTTTGACTCGTATCCAAAAAATTCTTTGGATGTGGCTCATAGTTTTGATTACCGACTCTCCTTCTTACCACATCCCTTTGATTTGGAGATGACTTTGTGTTATTCTTCCAATACTCTTCAATTAGTTCTCTCAATGCTTCAACAACTTTTTTATCTCTTTTCATGGCAGTCTCCCTAAGAATACCCATAATTCATTTGAATCGGTGCCCCCAATTCTTTGTCGCCTTTGAACGTCTCTTGATAAAAAAATTCTATTAATTCTCAATTATTCACTCATCTTTCTAATGAGACTATCTCTCTTTGTTTGACTACTTACCAAAGTCAATGTAATGACACGATGGGTGACATTACTATCCTTTGAGCATGAGATCTTACCCACACTCTCATAAGCATCCATTAGATTCTTCACAATAGTGTTTTCACTTGAAGCATTTGATGTTCTCAACCCAAGAGTCTTCATGATGTTTCTATACTTTATACCCCACATCATTTCAACAAATAGTTGACATCTTGTGGTCTCATTTATCCTTTCAAAGAACAATTTCCAAATCTTATCAACATATCTTCTACAAGTGCATGATGGAATCTTACCTTCCATGTGTTGCAAAATATCCTCATCAATATTAATCAAATACTTTGTATTTCTACACAAAATTATAGGTGGTGTTCTCTTAGG
>VDFB02320286.1:0-43450 GCA_007258455.2 Sequoia sempervirens | reverse complement strand
TGTTGATTATAGGGATCTTAATAAAAAAACTATCAAGAACCGATATTTGATCCCTAGGGTTGATGAACTACTAGATGAACTTCATGGTGCAATATACTTTTCTAAGATCGATTTACGTTCGAGATACCATCAAATAAGAATAAGGAGTGAGGATGTTCCTCAAACAGCCCTTAGGTGTCATTTTGGGCATTTTTGAATTTCTAGTCTTACCATTTGGACTAACCAATGCCCCAGTCACATTTCAATCATGCATGAACCACATAGTCCACAAACAGTTAAGGAAGTTTCTTTTGGTGTTCTTTGATGATATATTGATCTACAGTAAAACTTGGGAGGATCACTTGAGGCATATTGATGAAGTCTTGGGAATACTTGAGCAACATTCCCTATTTGCTAAAGCATCCAAATGTGAATTTGGAATGGATGAAATTTTGTACTTGGGGCACAAGATCAACATTCAAGGAGTTAGTGTGGATGAAGATCAAGGCAATAGTAGAATGACCATAACCAAGGACCTCAACTCATTTAAGGGGATTTTTAGGGTTATATAATTATCATAGAAGATTTGTCAAAGGATTTTCAAAGTTAGCTGCTCCATTCACGGATTTGACTAAGAAAGGTGATTTTTCATGGAGTGAGGAGGCCCAAAAATCTTTTGACAAACTCAAAGAAATAATGAGTTCTTGCCCAATGTTAGCCATTCCAAACTTCTCTCTGCCATCTGAGTTAGAATGTGATCTAGGGAAGATATTAGAGCTCATACTTATGCAAAATAAACACCCAACAGCTTTTGAGAGTCACAGGATAAAGGAGACACAAAGGAATTACTCTATTTATGACTTTAACAATTATGTATGCCCTAGCCAAGTTTAGACAATACTTAGTTTGTGAAAGATTTATCGTCAAAACAAACCATAACAGTCTAAGATTCTTTTTGAACCAGAAGGATCTAAATGATAGGCAGCAGAAGTGGTTGTAAGATCCCTTGTCTAATTTGAAACATATTTTTTATTCCTTATTTCTAAACTCAATCAAATAACATTATATCAAACACTTTGTTTGCATGCTAGTACTACTGTAATTGTTTTCAGATTTATAGTACAAAGTTTCCACCATTACAGATAACATATATTTGTCATTAACGAGTGAGGAACCTATTACAATATTTTTATAATGGAGAATTAAACTTTAATAATGTAATGTCCCATTTTTTATGGTATTGAGAGGGAATAATATTATTTACTTCTCAAAATTTTAATATATCAAAAAGAATTAAATAATAATAATTTATTATTATTACCTAAAGTTAATTAAAAGGTAATAATTAAATAATATATAAAGTGACTATTTTCCCTTCTAATGTTAATTATTCAAATATTCAAATGGTTATTCACGAGAGGCTACAAAAAGGCATTCGGGAATGCATTTGATCATAATTGGAGTTTATTTTCTTTTAATTTGGGCTGAGAGCTTTCAGGCTTGAGGATTCAAGAGTTTCAATGGTGAAATGAATCCACCCTAGCCATTCGAATTGGTGCAATTTTGTGAGTCTCCTATAGAGATGAAATTGCAAAGATCGATTTGTTTGGATGGATCGATTACATTTGTCTTCTAGTTTGGACAGTCACTAAATATCATTATTGTTGGTTCATATTCCTAAGTAATCATTTAGTATCTTTCCTGAGGGTATTTTAATTGCTACCGTTGAATATTTCCAATCTAGATCAATTATATCCTATTGGACTCTATTGGGTGAATCATATTAGCATTGGTAACTTAGACTTGTTTTGGTGTACATAATCACATCGAGTATTGGCACATTTATTATACTATTGGGACGTCTATAATTTCAAGAGTCAAATTCGAAGATTGATTATTTATATTGTCATTTACACCATCATCGTGACTAACAATAAATCACTGAGGATGAATATTGTGAGGTGCTTCATTTGGGATTAATGTGTTGATGGCCAGTCGATTCATTGAGATAATTATACTGAAGACCTTCCAATTATCATACTCCAGCGATTATTATTTTCCAATTACCATTAACCTGGAGTCATCAGGCATTTGTGGAGTGACTGTTGCAGAATATTATTCGGCCCTCCAATCAATATCATTGTTACCGGTATTCTGGCTCCATCGAGGGATTATTTGATTCATGATTCATGATTGAAGGGATTGATGCTATTAGACATTGGTTTGGGGTGATCATTCACATTTTAAGTTGTCGTGAGTTATCTGGAGACTATAGAGGGTTGGATTCTATCACCATTTCATACATGTGCAGAAGTCTATAATATGAGCTAACCGTCCCAATCAGCCGATGCCATTCTTTTTTATGCTATCGCGAGTTTTAGAACAGGAGGACTTTGAAGGAGTCATAATGAGCATTGTTGGAGTTATCGAGCGATGATATGCATAGCCGCTAACTCAGATTATTCTCTTGCTGACTGCCTTAGCTAACGTGGTGTGGAATCATGGGAACAAGACAAAGCAATTGTTGCACCTTATGATATTGATATAATATTTCTACATAGAGCAACATTACTGGCATATGAGGTTAGAATTGAGATTGCAGTAAGAGTCTGAGTGATGTATATTTGTGAATGTTATATTGTTTATCATAATGTTTAGACTGAAGTTGAATATCAATTTTTATATTAAGTTGTGAATACAATTGCTCAAAAATAGCCATTACTGCAATCTGTGTCAATAATTATTGGTCAGAAATATTCTTTGTTGCAATAGACTTACTAAGTGATAGTCAACGGTAAATGCTAAACCAATACCATTAATAGAAAGAAGAGAAGAGTCTCAATGTATGCAATTTTTCATTTGAATGCATTTTGGAATAACACATCTCAACAAGTATGCAATATGTTTGACAAAATGCATATCTGTCAAACTATAAAAATAGTAAAAATCCAACCGGTTTGGGCAAGGGTCATTACAATGGTATTAGAGCCATTGTTCCTGCCAACCTTTGGGTAATTCAGGAATTTAACATTCAATTTGGAGCATGGCAACCAAAGATAGAAAATGGTTGGCAAGATTACTCTATGAATCAAGTAGTAAACTTAGCAGCCTATCTCAAACAAGGGATGATGTTTTGGTCACATTGAAAAGAGTAGAAGAATGTTTGAGCCTTGTTGTGCAGTTACCTTCGGATTTGTTGCAAATAGCTCTTTTCCTACAATGACTTCTTTGGGTCAGCGCAAGTGGTTGAGACATACAGATGACGAGATAAGATTGATGGTTACTTCCTGTTTGAGTGAGGTCTTGAGAATATTAACACATAAAGTTCCTTATGATGATGTCACAATGAAAGAGGTAATACAATTGATGGTGTATAGTTTCCAAGATCTGGGTGATATCAAAAGTCTTCACTTTTCTAGAAGGGTTGCAATACTCAAAACACTCGCAGATATCAGCTTGAGCAACCTTATGCTAGGTTTGGAATTGCATGATGTGATCCACAACATGTTTCACCATTTCCTTGCTACAATTCGAGAACATAATGATGATATTATTTCAGCTATACAAAGTCAAACTATTATGGTTCTAACTATCAATAAGAGTGATGATGTGCCTCAGTATCTTTTTTCTATCTTGTCGGCTAACAAGAGGGGGAATCATGGAATCCTATCAATTAAAGAGAAATTAGCTTGTAGGGTGATTAATCAGTGTGTAACGAAGCTGAAACCTTTCATGGACAATGAGTCTATATCAAAACATTCAAATGGAGATGGTGCCTTCACTCATGAGGACTATGCAATAGAGCCTCAAGGTGATTATTTGGACATGCAGGCAGCAATTGTGGTTGAGATTGTGCATTAAGGAAAGGACACAAAAACAGTCTTGGATCCTATTCGGATTCATCTGATGGTGATTCTAAGTCTAATGAATTCCTTGACGATTCTAGTGAAGTATTGATTGTTATGAGTTCACTAATGTAATTTCAAATGAAGGGCATGGTGTTGATTCTGAGCAAAGACATAGTGGACCTGTTGATTTAGGTTCCCAATCTAGTGCTGAACATTTTCATCAAAATGGTAAAGAAGAGGTTTATGAGATTTGGGACAACCATGGAGACATTGGTGGTAGACATGAAGGAAGTTCTTAGTTTTGCATGCATTATAACCGCAGTACATTTAACTTGCAAGAACTTGAAATTCATTAGGGAAGTTGGAAGAATCAATTTTTGGTATCCACTGAAAATGAAGTGCGGGTTTTATCTAGTTTGGATAGTACACATAGGCATGTGGAAAATATAATTCAGAATGCACCAAGAGTTCAAAATGAGATTAATATTTCCTTTACTGATTTGCAAATAATGAATAACACTATGGAGGAAATTAAAATAACCTACTTGCACATGATTCATGACAGAGATATGGCTACCAAGATTGCAGATGAAGCATTAAATTTATATAATGAAACCAAGAATAAGGTCGATGAGCTTACATCGAGGCTTAGTGTACCCAAGGATTCCTTGAAGAATTTTCAAATGTCTCTTCTAGAAGCAAACTACCACATTTTGGTTGCTGAAGAAAACAGGGAAAGGGCAATTGTGATTCATGAGGAGTTTGATCAACAGGAGGATTGGGTTGAGCGTGATGATAATCTTTAGTTGATTGGTAACCCACTTCTTGGGATAAGTGTTGATCTGACATCTGCCAATCCACTCTTTGAGTTGGATATTGGAGATCTTTCTGATTTCAATGAGGAGATTGGAGTTGATCATAGGATTTGCAATCCAGGGATTGGTGTAGTTGGTACACTACTCCACAAGGGTCACGTTGAGTTGCCTCACAACTCTTGGTGTGGTAATGGTTGTATCAAAGTGGAGTAGTGGAAGATGGATAAGGCCCTTGATGGTGAGCTTGCAGAATCTATACAAGGAATCATTCGATTTATTGACAGGAAACATAAAATAATAATGTTTACAGGCAGGTTGCAGTTTTGTGTTTACAACAAAAGTTTGTACAGACCGCCTTAGTTGATATGGGATCCTAGAGTCAGATTGCTTGAGGGCAAGCAATCTTGGGCAGGAGGACTTGTAATGTTCCATTTTTTATGGTATTGAGAGGGAATAATATTATTTAATTCTCAAAAGTTAAAAATATCAAAAAGGAGAATTAAATAATAATTATTTATAATTATTACCTAAAAGTTAATTAAAAGGTAATAATTAAATTAAAGTGACTATTTTCCCTCCTAATGTTAATTATTCAAAATATTCAAATGGTTATTCACAAGAGGCTACAAAAAGGCATTCAGGAATGCATTTGATCATGATTAGAGTTTATTTTCTTCTAATTTGGGTTGAGAGCTTTCGAGCTTGAGGATTCAAGGGTTTCAGTGGTGAAACAAATCCACCCTATCCATTGGAATTGGTGCAATTTCATGAGTCTCCTTTGGAGACAAAATTGCAAAGATCGATTTGTTTAGATGGATTGATTACATTTGTCTTCCAATTTGGACAGTCATTGAATATCATATTGTTGGTTGATATTCCTGGGCAATCATTCAGATATCTTTCCTGAGGGTATTTTAATTGCTATTGTTGAATACTTCTAGTCTAGATCGATTATATCCTATTGGGCACTATTGGGTGAATCATATTATCATTGGAAACTCATAATTATTTTGGTGTACATAATCACATCAAGTATTGGCACATTTATTAAACTGTTGGGATGTCTATAATTTCAGGAGTCAAATTCGAAGGTTGAATATTTATATTGTCATTTACACCAACATCATGACCAACAATAAATCGTTGAGGATGAATACTGTTGGCGTAACAACTAGCACCTCTGGAGTAAGAGTTGGTACGGACAGCTATGCACACTACGCAATGAGTACTCTTCAAATTAGGAGGGGAAGCTCACTCGTTGTGCTTAACAAAAATGCTTTGAAAAGGAAAGTAAACTAAACTATATCCTATCTTTTTGTTTCAGTTGTAGAGGCACAAGGCTTTCTCGAAAACTATATACGTTGCAACTGAGTATTTTCTGGTTCCGCAGACTACTAACTACAACTAGGCTTAATTACTTAAAATCTATCCAGTTTCCTCAAGAAAATAGAGCATGAGGAAATGGAGCAAGGATGACTATCTGACGACAAACAAGTATAGATTCTCAACTTGAAGGCAAGGTGGCACATCTATCAGCTCAATCTAAACAAGTTTATTGGAAACAACAATATTTGATAAACTGAATACAGATTCTCAACTTGAAGGCAAGGTGGCACATCTATCAGCTCAATCTGAATAAGTTTATTATTCACACACATCACACAATAACCAAGTACAAATTCTCAACTTGAAGGCAAGGTGGTACCATCTTTATCAGCCTTCAATCTGAACAAGTTTATTGAACACAAAAACAGATTTGATCTAACTAAGGAAAGAATTCACCATTATAATTGCATGAAACCCTATGTGGCATAACAATTCATCATAATAGTAAAAACTCATGAACAGATACAAAAAGAGCAATATTGAGGGCAAGGTAGGCACGTGCGATATATTTCTCTCTCCCCGTACGAGCAAAAGCTCTTATTTATAGACATCAAAAGGTGTAGGGAACCCTAAAATCACCTTGAGTCAACTACAGTCTTGTAATGCATGCAAGATTTATTGCTAAGCCCTAATAAAGCAAACTATACAGTTAACTAGAAAGCTACCATAAATTAACCGAAACATCTAATCTAAAAATGGACAATTGTGCAAGCATGCACGTCCTTATTGAAAGCATGTTAACTGGAAGACTACCATCAGTTAACAGAAAACCCTAAATAAAACTCCAAGTAAATAAAGCTGATCTCAGAATAGATATGCATGTGATGAAACAGCGAGTTAACTTGAAAGGGTAACGCCAAGTTAACTCCTGTGTATAAAGTCTATTCTGAGAGGTGGGAACTGAAGTCTACTGATCGTGATCTCGAGCAGTCAATCCCTCAACGAGATTGTTAACTGCATCACTATCTGGAGCTCTGATACTCTGTCGAAGAATACTATGCCTACGCAGCATGTCCTCACCAGCTGTGATCTGGGACTGAAGTTCGCCCCTACTCCTTGTTGCTTCATCAAACAATGCTGACATGACTGTAAGCTAATTAATCTTACAGCCAATGGTCTCCCCACTGAAAATAGTATGAGTGAGTGCTTGGAGCTCTGACTGTACATCGGTAAGCTCAACATACACACCACCCTCAATTTTATATCGACACGGTAAGCGAGATACTAAGGTCCTCACAAACCGGAGTGCACTAGTAACGTGCTCTCTACTCTCAACCAACTCTGACGCCATAGTCTCCTCTAGATTTGCCTTGAAAACCAACTGTGTTTCCCACAAGTAGATAGCTTCTCTATCTTCTGCATCTGTTACTGATTCATATGCCATACTCAGGTGAGCAATCATAATCTCATCCCGGGGTTTGTTAATTGCCATGTCTCGCTCCTCATCTTGGAGACGTAGACGGAGCTCTCGTGCATTGTACCGCAACTGATATAACTCTGTGAGCATAGAACGACCTCTAGCAACGAACTCCTCCTCCCACTCATCCAAACGCTTGCCATATGCAACTAAATGATTAAGTTGACCTTGTTCTACTGGAGGCTCAAGCATCGGCGAGAGTGTGGCAATGACATCTGACCTATGTACAAGGCTAGAAATGTACTGACGAAGCTGTCTGATTTCAGCCTTGAGGGATGCCTTATCCTCTCCGTCCTTCAGTATTCTATCCCTGGCACTGTCTGTAGCAACCTGAGTCTGGTGTGTGCTACGACCAAGGTTGACTGTGATAACCTCAGTCTGAGATTCCAACTCGTCCAAGCTCTTCCCCTGTGGAGGTATAGCAGTCTCGACGATGATCTCCATATCGGTATTCCTCTCCATGTGGACCATGTTCTTGATCCTCTTGTCTAGCGCATCCTGGTAAACCTGATCAAAATCTGAATGATTAAGGACATAGGATGGTTGCCTCCTCTTCCTTCCTAGTTGATTTTCAATCCAAGACTGGTCTCGGCTAATGCTACTGGAAGGGTCTGTACTAGCAACAGGAGGTTGTGACGAGAGTGAATATGTAGAGGCGCTGCTACGAGATGGGGAGTCTGTAATATCCCCTTCTCGAGCATCATCTTCTCAGATGACCGTTGGCCTATTCTGGAGACCCGTAGGCTACTCAGACGGTTTGATAGGGGTTTCTTGTATGGAGGTTGCGATTGCTCGTTAATTGGTGATTGAACTGCGGATTCCTTCTGGGTTTTCTGTGGGCTTTGCAGTGATATGTTTCTCTTGGCATTTTGAGCATTTTCTGGAATTTACTATTTTTAGTAAATTCTATTTTTGGCAATGGTCCTCCTGGTCTCGGCACAGTTGACTTTCCTCTTCAGTCAACTCAATTGGTTTATTCCGATTTTGGCTTCGGGATGCGGTTTCGGAGAGATAAGTTCAATTCACTTAAATAACGTTATATTTTAATGTTATATTACCCCTTGGCCTAGTCGATTGACTTAATGTTGTTTTAAAACGTGGTCTTTGAGGGTGGCGCCATCATTAAGTTAATTTATAATTATTAAGGTTGAATTAAAGCCTTAAGATGGGACGCCAATATCAAGTGATTGAATGTAATTAAAAAGTCAAATTGAAGCTTTGAAGAAAGGGACGCCATTCTATTGGAGGATTAGGGTTTGACTCTGAAAAGAAGATTAGGGTTTTGAGAAGGTCAACAGCAAATTATAAAAGGAAGCCTTTGATTCTCTTTTCATCATCTTTCGTCTAGAGGAATGTTATGCTGCTGGTTTGGCTCTGGGATTGCTTCGAGGAATGTACGCCTCCTAGCTTGGCATTGCTTCTCGCTTGAAAGATAGCGACTAGTGGTGAGATAGTGTAGTTTGTGAGATTTGCATTGGGGTTTGTGCATTGTAGTCATTGTGTGATTTGTAGATCAGCTTATTTGCATTTTAGTGATATTTCTGGAGTTGCATTTCATTCAACAGATTGTCATTTTTATTCGTATATCAGAAAATACAAAAAAGATCATTCTGGGTACTCTCTAATCCTCTCTGTCTGTAAGGGGCGCCCCTTTTCCCCAAGTTATAGATTTTAATTTGAAGGCTGTGATTTTTAAAGTAAAATCGCCCCTCTTGCTGGACCGTACATTTTAGTTTGCCTTGGGATTCGTGCAAAAATAAATGTCAGTGTTTTAAGTCTGTTTCTTGCTGTCATCTTGGGCGCATTCATTCTAGGGGTGTTTTGCATCTGAGATCATGCCATTCGAGTGAGAAAGGAGAGAGTTATGAGTTAATCATTGAATTTATGAGTTGCTGGTTATAAGTTTAAAGTGCAGGTCTGTCATAACAGATTTGATAAAATCTGCATCTTCCTTATTGAATTGTGTTAAGAGATCACTAAAGGCTATGTGGAAGATTCTTTGTTGTTGCAACAATTTTTGAAGAGCTCTGATATTTGATCTTGCAGGGATTCATAATTATTGTAAGCTGGCAGTAGTACTGACAGCCGTTCTTAATCCTGCTTTTTCATGAATTGTAATACTCATGCTTTACATTTTGTATTTGCTTTGTAATAACTGACATCTCCGCCCTATGGTAGCTCCTCTCCCATTCCAGGTTAGAAAGCACATTTTGGGTGTCGAGTTCTTTCAGCATTCTAGTTCATTTCCCTTCAAAACATTGTAATTCTTAGCACTCCGCCATATGGTCGCCTCAATTCCATACTGGATTGGGTAGCACATACTTGGTGTTGAGTTCCTTTCAGTACTTGTAGTGTAGAAGATCCTCTGACCATATGCTCGCCATCATCGGCACCATTCTTGGTTAGAGTTCCTTCTAGTTTTGTTTCTGCATTCAGATCCTCTGACCAATGCTCACACCTTGCCCACATCGGGATCCTGGTGTACATTCTGGTTAGAGTTGCTTCAGCATCGTTTTGGTTTTGATCTAACCTTAACGAGTGCATTTGTTTGTAAACTTGAAATTGAAAAAATGAAAAAATTATGCTCGGAATATTTCAGAGTCTAAATCCAATTCAATATGAATTGGGGCTGGTGACTGCTCCGGAACTGGTGTAGGAACTTGAGGCTGAACCTCAGGCATTGGCGGACTCTGAACTGGCCTCTAAACTAGCTCTATGATAGGCTGTCTGTCAAGCTCTGTATGTGTATTAGTGGCAAGCGCCTTGCCTTTTGAATTGTTTGGCGCTCGACCTTTCTTAGAAGGGTTACTCCTCTTCTTCTATTTAGGTTTTGACGAGGAAGATAGTGAAGGATTCACCACTACTGGAGGCTCTACTCTAGGCACACTTACTCTCCTTGTCTTCTTGCTGTCGAGGTAAAGTATACTGTTTTGGATAACTCTACTTGACCTCTCTTTTACCGTTGTGTATTCCTTGGCATACCAATCAACTGCTGGCAGCGGCTGTGTGTCAACTTGCTCTCTGAAAAACTGAGGAAGAACTTCTCCCTCATCATCTGATAAACCTTCCACATCTTCTGACAAGAAAACAGAAATCTGTGAGAGAGAGAAGCAGCCATAGCTACGTCTGCGAACCTCGAAATCATCTGCGCAATTTGCCCAATAATCCTCCATAGAAGGCTCATGATATGCGCGTCCAGCAAGGCGAGCTGTGTAATGACCTGAAAGATCATAGGCACGTGCCTCAACAAGATACTTGAGATGATATTTCTCAAGCTCCTGTCCTGCAACTTTGGCATCAATTGCCGTCTTACACCAATACATTCCAAACTGAAAAAGGAAAGTTGGCAGCTGGTCTATGCTTGCGGTGTAAAAGACGATGAACGTCATGCAACTACCTCAGGAACTCCATAAAGACTGTCTTATCCGAAGGATAACGTGGAAGCATAGCTGGATTTCCTATAAATCCATATACTCGGATGTAGGTGTAGGTCGGGAACTGAATAAACCAATCCGCCCAACCATCCATCGCTGCTCTAGCAACTGCCGAGATACGAATGTGCAACTCCTGGTCCAAATTTCTCACTGTATAAGTCAGGAAAGCCTCGTGAACACACTTGAAATGACGTTCAGCCTTAGTGAACTCAAGCTAATCATAATACTGATAGACTTTCTGAACACTGAGAATGCCCACGGTGTTTAATCCTCGGAACTGACCCTGCTAAGCAATCAAGTACACGAGATAAGAACACATGTGAAACTCATGAGCAACTAGGAAACTAGTGATCTACTTGTGGATAATATTGCTGATGAAGGATGCCCAGTCATAATGCTCCTGCCCAGATATGATGCGACCAATAATGTAATACATCCAAGGCTGGAAAACATTAGCATGTGATTGACCCGAGACACGATTCAAGAGTGTAATTAGAATCGAGTACTCATCCTTATACTCACCACGACCCACATTGTTTGGCAATTTGTTCTTCGCTTGTTTTAACCATCTTTCTGCCATTTTATTCTGGCACTTGTCTACATCAGCATTGAATGCATGCTCACATTGCTCCATAGAAATAACTAGACTGCTCGAGTGCTGAGGTATGCCGAAACTTCTTTCAACGTCCAAAGGCTTGAGACTACAAATAACTCGTCCATCTACTGACACTATCTCACGAGTAGTAGAATTGTAATGCTTAATACAAAACATTACGAACTCAATACAATGAACGGAGATAGGAATGGAAGCGGCCTCCAATAACCCGGACTGCTGAATGTTCTGAATAATCGAACCTCTAATCTTGACTGGATCTAAGACTGCTTTTGGCAGCACCTCGTGAAGATCCGTCTCAACTGTCTCGATGAAGTTGTGAGTAAGGACTGATTTGGCCCTGTATTCAAGCTGAGTGTACTGCATTCTGAAAAAATCGCCTGTTGACTGTGAACTTGACTATGTTCTGACAAGATTTCTGGAAAGCTAAAAATAGCCTTTTGAAGAGTTATTTTCGGCGAAAAATCGAGATATGGGTTTTGTCCAGAAAAGATTCTAAGACAACCCAGAACGTCAGAAATGCGAAAATCTAACCTCTACTAGACCATGCAAAGAGTTTTCAATTGAGAAAATTAGAAACTCGAGAACGAATGCTCTGGAGTTCAAAATTCCTGAAAAATCAAACGCACGAATTTAATTCGAGGAAATTATATAGAAATGATCCAGATGTTTAGACTTGCCAAATTCGCCAATTTCAGGAACATGCGAATTGTATTTTGAGAGAAATTTGAGAATCGAGGAGAAAGACGTTTTTTATAAGCTCTTTCTTCTGTGAAAATCGCCCCTGTTCTTCAAACTTGTTGATGAATGTGAACTAAAACCTGGAAAAAGAATTGTTTTGATGAAATCGCCTTTGAGGACTGATGATGAATTCGCCTTTGCCTTGAAAATTCGCCTTTGCTCTTGAAGAAATACATATTTTCTTGAAGCTGTGTGAATGAATAATGATGGCGCCATGTTTAAATAAAGAAAATTCGCACCATCTTGTTCACTGCAAGATTCAAAACCTTAAAATAAAATGATTTTGATTGGACCCCTTCTAGTTACATTGATACTTACACTGAGTCTGGAAATAAATAATAATAAAATAATATTTATCATGCAATTTGCAAAGGCGCCATCTTTAGAAAATCGCCATTAATGCTTTAAATATGCAAGAACAAATATTAAATATTATCTAACATCAGTTGACAAACCAAGTGAAGCTTTAGGATTCACCGACGAACTTCACTGATTTCAAAAAGTGTTCATTTGACCTCATAGGCGTCCATTTGCTCAAGATATTGCATTTTTTATTAACTTCCTACTTTGTAGCTGAGTACAAAGTCACAACTAGCCATCTTCGACACTGATTTTCGGGTAACCGGCTGAGGCTGAGACTAAGCAAGTGTATTCATCGCGAAGCTTGCAGAGCAAGGAAGAAATGTCTGCTGGGAGTCATCACTGCAAAATCCATCATTTAACACCTCAAAGAATTAGGTGCCCTTGATTAAATTGATTTTCAGGTACCAGACAACCATTTCTCCAAACTGCCATTTGACGCTTCAAACGGTTGCTGACAACAAACGATGAACCTTGCTGACAGGCAACCAAGCACACTGCATGTCTGGAGATATTCCGCATCCAATGAATATACACAAGGCATCTGAAAAGTGCATTAAGGGCCTCAAAAGTAAAAGCGCCCTTGGCCTGAGAAGGCACGAACACCATTTTGACAAAACTGCAACTCTCAACCAGATACCCTACTTTGACCTCTGATATCTAGAGCTGGAATGACCTGATTCGAACACTATCTGTCTCGACGCGTAGCCAGAAGGACCTACGAGAGACGTCTCTAGAGGCGATGAAGCAAGAAAACTACTTCTAAGACCTCAAATAGAAAGGCGCCTTTCCCAAGATGGAATAAACGACCAGACTTAGCCATTTTCTGAGTTGTCTTCATTTTACAGTATTTCGCCAAAGACCTCGCACGTACGAGCGTTTGCCAAATCCCGAAGGCTGACGGCTGGGCTCATTGAATAGCTGGAGTAATCACGCTCAAGTCTCGTGAAGACTTCGAACGTCAATAACCTCATCTGACAGACCTAAAGGCTAGGCGCCTCTGGCCTACAGAAATAAAATGAAATTTACATTTTCCTCCACCTGCTAAATTACGTGCCTGGTAGAATCTCTACCACAATCTCTCAGAATGTCGGATTAACAGGCAACTTGGTGCATCGCGAAGGCGAACTAGAGTAGCACACATGATAGGAAGACTTTGTCTGCAAATTCTGTCGTCTGAAGGGTCAATTTGAAGGGCGCCCCTGAGCTACAGGGGCGCAATTCACCATCTAAAGAAGCTCTTGTGATGTAAACTCTCCTCATAAGCTCATCTTCTGACGCTGACTGCCGGAGCTCTGGACCTCGGATCACTACGTTTGATAGCTCGTCGAACAGGCAGACTAGTCATGAAGAGATTGACTGCATCAACCATTAAGAATAACAAGATCTAAGCCTCCTTTAAAGAATGTGCCCTTGAGCTACAAAGGCGCAAAAGCTGGAAAAAGACAAGCTTCTGCAATCTGGAATTTTGGAATCTTCAAGTTCTGTCGCTAGTAACCGGAGTTACGAGTCTCGAAAAGCCTCGCTGGATAGCTCATCGGATAGGCAGACCAATTCTGAAGAGATTGACTGTATGCTTGAGCATTTATCACAAAATTTAGGCCTTCAAAAAGAAGGGCGCCCCTGGGCTATAGGGGCGCAATTCTACTTTTCCTTGAGAAGTCTTCAAAAATTGACAATTGAAATCATCATTTTAACCACTGAAATGACTATTAAAAGTATTAGTGTTGTCGTGAAATGTTCCTCCATCGTGAAATGCTCCTCCCTGAGCCTCTGATTCAGGCTCTGATCAATGAATACTGCCTTTGACTAACAAAACATTAACAAAACTCCATGCTTGATATTGCCCAAAAACTGTATTTATCATCATTTTAGCAAGGTTTAGACTCTTTTAAGCAAAATGCCTTGATGAAGCAAAAAATTTGGTTTGGGTACAACAAATACAATCAGGTGCTTCATTGGGGATTAATGCGCTGATGGTTGGTCAATTCATTGAGATAATTATACTGAATAACTTCCAATTATCATAGTCTGGCGATTATTATTTTCCAATTACCATTAACCTGGAGTCATCGAGCATTTGTGGAGTGACTGTTGCAGAATATTATGGGGCCCTCCAGCCAATATCATTGCTATTGGTATTCTGGCTACATCACGGGATTATTTGATTCATGATTGAAGGGAATGATACTATTAGACATTGGTTGGAGGTGATCATGCACATTTTAAGTTGTCGTGACTTATTTGGAGACTGTCAAGGGTTGCATTCTATCGCCATTTCATACATGTGCGAAAGTCTATAATATGACCAACAATCCCAGTCAGTCGACGCCATTCTTATTTATGCTATCATGGCTTTCAAACCAACACAACTTTGAAGGAATCATAACGAGCATTGCTAGAGTTATTGAGTGATGATATGCTTAGCCACTGACTCAATTTATTCTCCTCCTGACCGCCCTAGCTAACGTGGTGTGGAATTGTGAGAACAAGACAAAGCAATTGTCACCACCTTATGATATTGATATAATATTTCTACACAGAGCAACATTACTAGCTTGAGGTTAGAACTAAAACTGTGTTGTACCCAAACCAGATTTTTTCTTCATTAAGGCATTTTGCTTAAAAGAGTCTAAACCTTGCTAAAATGATGTCAAAATACAGTTTTTGGGCAAGTCAAATATGGACTTTAGTCAGTGTCATGTCAGTCATCAACAACAGTTGAGCAGCACCTAGAGGTCAGAACCTAAACTTGGGACTCAAAGCAGGACATGTGATGATGGAGAAGCGCCTCACGACGAGATTATACTCCTACAAGGTCAAATCAGTGGCTAAGAACAGTGTTTATAGAGGTGAAATAGATGAAGATTTCAAGCATAAAGCAGATCTGCGCCCATGTAGCCCAGGGGCGCCCTTCTTTTTGAAGGCCCAGATCTTGTTGCTTTTGCTTGTGAATGCATTCAATCTCTTCAAAATTAGCCCAGCTTTCCGACAAGCTATCAAACGCAGTCATCCAAGTTGTAGAACTCCGGAAGTCGAGGTCAAAAATTGAAGGTACGAAGAGGTTGCAGGTCATAGAGGATTGTCAATTTGTTGTTTCTGCGCCCCTGTAGCCTAGGGACGCCCTTCAATATGACTCGTCAGATGATTAAATTTGTAGATGTTGTCTTCCTGAGATCTTTTCTAATCTTGTCTAGCTCCACAACACACCAATTTGTGAGATGATTAGACATTCTGAGTGACTGTGACAGAGGTCCTACCAGACACATAAATTAGAGGGTGGAGAAATGTAGTGATACACACCTGTACCTCTATAGGCTAGGGGCGCCCAGCCTTTAGGCCTGCCAAATGGGGATTTTAGCATTCGCAGTCTTCACAAGACTTGTGCGCAATTACTCCAGCTATCCAACGAGCCTAGCCATCAGCCTCCGGGATTTGGCAAACGCTCATACTTGAAAGGTCTATGTATAACGCTAAAAAGTGAAGACAGCTGGAAAAATGGCTAAGTATAAAAAATACACATCCCCTTGGAAAAGGCGCCCTTCTTTTTGAGGTCTTAGAAGCAATTTTCTTGCTTCGTTGCCTCCAAAGACATCTCTTGTAAGTTGATCGAGCTACGCAGAGAGACTGACGGTACGCGAATCGGAGCACTCCAGCTCCCGATGTTAAGGGTCAAAGTAGGGTATTCGGATGAAAGTTACACTTTTGACAAAATGGTGTTTGCACCTTCACAAGCTAGGGGCGCCCTTGCTTTTGGGGTTCCTAATGCAACTTTCAGATGTCTTACATACAATTGTTGGATGCGGAGTTCTTCCAGTCACACAATGAACCTATGATCCAGTCAGTGGGGGTCATCGTTCATCGGTAGCAGCAGTTTGAAGCATTAGATGGCAAAACGGAGAAATGGCCAAGTCTGGAGACCTTGCATCAATTTAATCAAAGGTGCCTAATTTTTTGAGGTGTCAAACGTTGATTTTAGCAGTTGCAGCTCCCAGCAGACATTTCATCCTTGCTCTGCAGGCTTCGCAGTGGATATCTCAGCTCAATCACAGCTTCACTCAATCACCCGGAAGTCAAAGCTAAACATGGCCGACTATAACTTTGCAGTCAACTATAAAGTAGGAAGTTAGCATAACTTGTGCAAATGGACGCTTGGAGGGTCAAATAGACTTTTCAGAATCAGTGAAGTTTGTCGAGTGCATCCAAATGCTGTGCTTTTTTGCTAACTGATTAAAATAATATTTAATATTTGTTTTGCATGCTAAAGCATTAAATGGCGATTTTCTTCAATAATTTATTATTGGCGCCTTTTTAATGATGAAACTCAAATTCGCATGTAAAGCAAGATGAACATTTTATTATTATTTTTTAATCTGGACTCCTAGTCAATCTCAGTTCAACTGGAGGGGGTCCAATCAGATAATTCTTTTCACAGTCGGTTTTAAATCTTGCAGTCATACTTTTATGGTGCGAATTTGTTCTATTTATTCAATGATGGCGTCCATTTTCATTCATCCAGTTTAGCAGAAGCGAGTTTTCTTCAGAGTTGGGGGAATTTTCATTAGCAATCAAGTTCGAAGACATCAAAACATTTCTTTTGCAGGTACAAGTCCAAATTCATCAGCAAAATTCAAGACAAAGTGGCGATTTTAGGAGACGAAAAAGTATCAGAACCTTAATCTTTTGTCTCAAATTCCTCTACTTCTCGTCTTATTTTCTTTCGCATGTTTGAAGAATTGGCGACTTTTGACAAAACAAATCATCTAGGTCGATTCAGAATAGCTTCCTCAGTAAAACCCATGTGCTAGAATTTTTCAGGAAAATTTACTCTAGAACATCAGTTCTCGAGGCTCTAATTTTCTTAATTGAAATTCCTCTGCATGGTTGAGTAGAAGTTAAACTAAAGCAAATCTAACATTTTGGGTTGTCTTAGAATCATTTTCTGGACAAAACCCATATCTCAAAAAAATTCGTGAAAATTGCCCTCTGATAGGCTATTTTTAGCTTTCCAAAAAAGTTGTCAGAATATAGCCGTGTTCACAATCAACAAGCGAGTTTTTTAGAATGCAGTACACACAGATCGAATTCAAGACCAAATTGGTCTTAATTCATGATTTCATTAGAAAAGTTGACACCGATTTGTATCAAGTGCATCTAGAGGATTGATAGGCATAGACACTCAAAGTCCACCTCGTATAGCTGATAGCCTTCCAAGGCCGGTTTAGAGGGTTGATACCATTGGAATTTTGTGTGTGCGGCAAGTTTGCATTTCTCACAACTACAGGGTTCGCAATTGAACTTCGCGGTTTCATCATGCAACACTCTTCCATAGAGAAAGACGTGAAAAATGTGAAGTGTCAGAAGCATAAAGCTGCAGAAGAGACAATGGCCATCACTTCAGTTACGGAGCCACCAAAGTTACCAGTCAGTGAAATGTTGGTTTGAGTGTGCAAGGATTTCTAGGATTGCTTGAATTGCTGACAAGTAGTGAATTGACAGTTAAGACATGTGATGATCTCCAAATAGTGACGCAGTCAACAACCTCATGGAGGGGTTAGTTGCTCGAGATAGCAATCAGTGATCACCCAGTTAGAACCTGTAGTTGTTTGTGAGGACAAAATCAGAAGCATGCAATTAGAACTCGACTTTCAGTTCTCTTTGTTGGGACCATGCACGCATGTCTATCTTATCCTCGAAGATATTTTGCAGGACTTGGAGTTTCATTTAGGGTTTTTGTTAACTGATGGTAGCGTTCCAGTTAATTTGCTTTCAATAAGGACGTGCATGCTTGCACATTGTCCATTTAGATTAGATGTACCGGTTAACTGATGGTAGCTTTCTAGTTAACTATATAGTTTACTTTATTAGGTTTTGGCAATAAAATCTTGCATGCATTGCAAGACTGTAGTTGACTCAAGGTGATTTTAGGGTTCCCTACAACTTTTGATGTCTATAAATAAGAGCTTTCAACTCATTTGTAATTAACTTTTGCACGAGAGAGTAATATATGTTGTGCCCACTTTGCCTGTAATATTGCTTATTTTGTATCTATTCGCGAGTATTTATTATGATAATGAATTGTTATGCCACTCGAGTTTCATGCAATTATTATGGTGAATGCTTATCTTAGTTAGATATAGTGGCTAGTTCGATCGTAAATTGTATGCGTGTTTCGTCTCTACAATTTATTGTCCTAGTTGGCTATCCTTTGTGTTGCATTTCTAATAAGCCTATTCAGATTAAGCAAATAGTTGTGCCCACCTTGCCTTCACGTTGAGAATCTATACTTAAAGCTTATCATATGATGTGTGTGATAATAAACCTATTCAGACAAGCAAATAGTTGTGCCCACCTTGCCTTCACGTTGTGATTTGTACCCAGTTTATCGTGTAAGCTCATTCCTGCTCCGTTTCCTCATGCTCTGATTTCTTGAGGGGATTGGATAGTATAAGTTAGTTAGTTTTGAGTTGTAGTTAAGATTTATGAAACCAGAAAATCCTTGGCTGCAACGCTCGAAGTTTCTCGCAAACCTTGTGCCTCTTTCAGCTGAGACAAAAAGACAAGAATTAGTTTAGTTTACTTTTCAGGCATTTTGTTCGCACAACGAGGGAGCTTCCCCTCCTAATTTGAAGAGCACTCATTGCGTAGTGTGCATAGTTGTCCGTACCAACCTGCACTCCAGAGGTGTTAGTTGTTACGCCAACAAACTGCAATAAGAGTCTGAGTGTTGTATATTTGTGAATGTTATATTGTTTATCATAATGTTTAGATTGAAGTTGAATATCAATTTTTATATTAAATTGTGAATGCAATTGCTTAGAAACAGCCATTACTGCAATTTGTGTGAATAATAATTGGTCAGAAATATTCATTGTTGCAACAGACTTACCAAGTGATAGTCAGTGGTAAATGCTAAACCAATACCATTAATAGAAGAGTCTCAGTATATGCAATTTTTCATTTGAATGCATTCTGGAATAACACGTCTCAACAAGCATGCAATATGTTTGACAAAATGCATACATTTGTCAAACTATAAAAATCGTAAAATCCAACAGGTTTGGGCAAGGGTCATTACAAATAACAATTGGCAAATACACCAGCATATCATATAGCAAGATAAATATTATTCTAACCTTGTTTACAAGTAGCATATATTTATTGCACAGTGGTTGCAAATAATGGTTTGATGCTACCCGATCTCCAATTATGATTGGATTATCTGCCACCTTTAAAGCTGCACTTGCATACAGAAAGCAGCCCCTATGTATCCAAAATGGAGTCTTCAACTACACATCAAAACTCCTTATCCACATTATACTTCTTCGGTGATTGCAAGGATACACAACGACGCATCATTCTTTCCTCCTTCACCTACTTCTTTGAAACCCATGCCTCTCCTCATACACCTAAATTCTTCATACACCTTGTATCATGCCAATGACACTTGTAGAATGGCGAAGCTAAAGGCATTGAGTTGATTTATTGGACCCATGATTCTTCTAGAGGCATTGTTTCCATATTATTTTGCAACTCTTCAATGACAAATATGCATTAATAATTCAATGCCTTCAACTCGTGTCTACAATATTCTAAAGGAAAAAGGCAATGGCTTAGACACTTAGTAAGTACTCACTGAAACTTTTTATGATATGGCGTCCTTCACAAAATGCAGTAACTTTCCCACGCCAGCATAAACTACATTTCTTCATTTAAGTGTCACGACTTTGACAAAGCTGACTTGGCGGCTAATGGAAGAGAAGCATCACTTCCTACAAGGAAACTAATGTTGTCTAAAATAGCCCCTCCTTTGCTACATCACACAACCAATGAGGTATACCACAGCTATTAAAAAGATGGGGGATTGACAAAGAATTTGGAGATAATAACCACCGCCATTAATCAAACTATTCCCGAATGGTGCAAGAGTCTTAGTTGGTTGCATTTCTTTGGCCAAGGACGCTTATTGGTAATAGATTTGACTTAGGCGCTAAAGTAGAAGATGCACCAACAATCAATTCCCATGACTCGGCATGCGATAATGATTAATATTTCTAACTTGAAAATCTTCAAATTTGATACAAATCAAAACATCTGAAATTTGTCTTTTACAAAGAGATCACAAATTTTGAACAAACGTTCAACTGCTCATTGAAGACCAATTGTGAACTCTGGAAATGAATCCACCCAATAGATGGATTGGGTTTTTGTCCAACCCACTTGCTCAAGGGTTTTCATCCTCGAGTCTCCTAAAAGCTATACTCTCAAAATTGTTCGCAATAATAATTTTCCCAAGATCCCAATGAATTTTATTTAATATTTTCTCCATTCCTTTAATATAGTCACTTTAATAAATAAATAATTAATTAAATATAAATGTCCAAAATATTATTTCAAGACATTAATATTTAATTAATTAAATTAAACTTTGAGGGGCTACTCAAAAATTTTATGCTCAAAATTATTGACAGCTACCATACATCAATGTGTGAGATGAAAAGCCTTGAACCAAATCTGAAAAATTCTCCCACTTGCTGCAAATTGATGGAATTATGTCAACTCAACAAATTAGGAGTATGATATACTAGATCACTAATTAAAAATGAAAGAACAACCAACTCAAAGTTGGAATCCATCAATGTCTCATTTGATAATGCTTAAATAATATACCTCCAATGCAAACTCAATGTTCTTGCCAACCACATGATAACAAAATCTTTGCATACCTTGAGTCCTTCCAATGTGATAAGAAGTGTTATCCTCAAGAAGCAAGGAATAATAATTCCATCCTAGAATGCCATGCTTTGTGTGAGCTGTAATGTCCCCTTCTCATCAGTGATCGGCCTTTTGCCTATTCCGGAACCCGTAGACTGGATGAGGTGAAAATTAGGGTTTCTTGGGCTTGGTTTTCTGTGGCATTCATATTATTTACTATTTTTAGTAAATGCTTGTTGTGGCAGTTGCAGTTGTCAATTCTTAATCCTTGGCAGTTGGAGCAGTTGTTATAATTTGGTTTGGTCTTCAGTTGGCAAAAATATTTAATTAATGGCTTTTTGTTCTAATTCACTGTTGACTCCCACCTTGGCCTAAGGAGACAACTTAAGTTGTTTTAAAGTGGGGCCATGAAGGGGTACGCCTTCATCATAAATTTAATTAGTCTTTATTCAAATATTTCATCATCTTGGAAAAAGGACGCCACTTTTATATTTTTGAATAAAGTGAATTTTTAAAGGCCTTTTGGGACGCCACCTTGTGAAGTTGAATGGTTTTGGAATTTGAAGGGTCTCCTGTGTCTCTTGGGCTGCTTCTCAGGCAATTGAAGAGGCATGTTGAGTTCTTATTTATTGACAGTCTTTGCTCCAACTTTCATCCATCAATTACCTTACTGTTATGCTGTCAAAATGACTATGGACATTTTGCTATTGCTTCGAGGATGCTACCTCCTAGCCCCTTCCCAATTTCGTGTTTGAAATATAGCACCTAGTTGGAATATTGCTGCTTCTCACAACAGACTAGCAGATTGAGCATTAAAGGTTGAGAATTTTGGTGAATTCTACAGTTTTGAAGTTCCTGGTTTTTACATAGCTGAAGCTGAGTTTTGTTCATAACTTCTAAAGCGAATTTTATTCTGTTCTGGGTACTTTGGCCATGCATTAGTCAATTGAAGGCGCCATCTTTCACAAAATTTGAGAATTAATTTCCAAGTATTCAATTTTATATTGCAAAGTCGATTTTCCTCAAGGGCCGTACCATTTAATGCTGTCTTGGGATTCGTGCCAAATAAAGTAGAGACTTTGATTGCTGTTTCTGGATTCTATCTTGGGCCGCATGTAATGAACTGCACTTAATTTTTTTTTGTTTTTTCAAAGATTACAATGACATGCAATCTTTAAGGTTAGTAGGTAAACCAAAACATGCGCAGCGTAATCCCAACTAATGTACTGAATATAGGGATTCCCAATGCGTGGGGTGTGGAGCATTATCAGATCTCAAAGTAACATCGAACAAGAACTCTAACTAGATGCTCGCTAACGACACGGTGCTATCTCGGTCAGAGGATCCCCATTCATTGCATCGAAAAATAGCTCAACACCAAGTATGTGCTACTCGATCCGTGAAGGATAGGAGGCGACCATATGGCGGAGACTTAGGAAATTACAATGCAAGAAAGTAAAAGGCGGCAAGCCAGCCTCTTCCACTTATTCAGTGGGCAGTACAAGTAAATATCAAATGAGAGGAGAGAATTGCTGACAGTACTACTGTTCAGCTTACAATAAATTAGAGAGTTTGTCAATATCTTAAGATTAGAATCCTTTCGAAGCTATATCAATTTAAGAACTCCCTTTCACACCCCAAGCTCACTGAATATCAACTCCTCACACACTAATGAACTTTCTCAAATCTGATGTGACTGTTTTTGACAGAAAGGATACAGAACAGCAGCATGAAAACTCATCAAAATGCATATAACTCACTCTAAACACATCCTATTGACGAAAGATCAAATGCAGATTGCTATACTGATGCAGGCGCCCAAGATACAATCCCTAAACCACTCAAAACAAGCCTTATTTATTTCTGCACAAACTCCAATGTACCTCAAGATGGTACGGCCCAGCTGCAAGGGCGAATTTCCTTTATAAAATCAAAGAGACATAAATAAAATCTGGAAATTGGCAAGCATGGTCGCCCTTCATAAACAGATTGAAAGATCCAACACCCAGAATGATAACATTTTTATTTCATGAGCTACGAGCGATTCTTACATTCCTCAATGACATTCAGCAACATCAAAATATGACAGAAAATGTAAACTAGAACTCCAACAATGCAATTACTCAACTAGAAATGCAATTCAAACCTAATACAAGCTAACCTCTCAACTAGTTGCTATCTTTCAAGCAAGAAGATGAGCCAATGCTAGGAGGTGTGCTTTCCTCGAAGCGAGTGCCTGAATACAATCCAGCAGCATAACGGTGTAGTAGACAGAAGATGCCAAATGAAGAGCTGAGGCCTGCTTAAATAGAAATGAGAGAAACATCTAGAAACTTCCAGAGGGCACCCCAAAACCCTAATTTTCGAATTACTCATTTCCCACCAAAAGAAGGCGTCCCTTTTCCTCCATAAAATATTTCACTTTTTAAAATAAACTTCATCTCACAAAAGGGCGTCCCATTTAATAATCTCAAATTTGACATTTAAAATATAATATAACTCCTTATGACGCCTTGACCCTCAAAAGTCCCCTTTTTAAAAACAACTTAAAGTTGCACTGCTAGACCAAGGGGTATAATATTAAAATAATAATATTATAATAAAATACTTATCTCTCCACTAAAAAATGCGCCCAAGGCCAAGAATTGAAGTGCCAGCTGAAACAACAGAAGAGGTGATCCAACTGAACTAAACCCAAACTGTCCACTGCCAGAAATAGAATTTACTAAAAATAGTAAATTCACGAAGTAGCCCGGAATGCCGAACTGAACACACCACTGCGAAGCTCAAAACCCAGAAAGAATCCGCAGTCAGAAACCCCAACTCCAAGCAACAACCTCTCAAAACTAGGAAACCCTAATTTCACCCTCCGCACAGCCTACGGGTCTCCGGAATAGGCCAACGGTCAACAGAAACGATCACTGCTGAGAAGGGGACATTACAGTCCGCCTTCCCCAAGATTGCTTGCCCTCAAGCAATCGCAAGTCTGGATGCTGTAGAATCTCCTCATCCTCCCAAGTAGCATCCTCCAATGGTAAATTCTTCCACTTTACCAAATACTCTTTGATTGTTCTTCTCCTCAAGGAACGCTCTCTGAAATCAATAATCTGTTCTGGAACCAAAGTCAACTGCCCTTCTTCATCCAAAGGAGGTAACTGTGATGAAGCCACAACGTTGTGTCCAAGTGCCTTTTTGATGCGAGACACATGGAAGACATTGTGGACCTTACTACTCGAAGGTAGTTCCAACTCATAAGCCACCGCTCCAACCTTCCTAACAACTTTGAATGGTCCATAGAAGCGTGGTTTCAGCTTCTCAGCTCCACTCTTCTTAAGTGTGGACTGTCTGTAGGGCTGAAGCCGGAGGTACACCATATCACCAACCTCAAATGAGCGCTCAACACGCTGCTGATCAGCGTACATCTTTTGCTGATTTTGTGCCATTTGAAGGTTGTCCTTCAAGGATTTCAAAATATCTTGGCTCTGCTGCAACCAATCCTTGGCTTGGGGAGCTTTGCTATCGCCGAACACCAAATCAGCAAAGCTTGGAGCCTCGTAACCATAGAGGGCCATGAATGGAGACATCTTTATTGACATGTGGAAAGATGAATTGTAGCAATACTCTCCCAAGTGGAGCCATTTTACCCATGCTCTTTGCTGTTCTGAGACATAATTTCTGAGATAGCCCTCCAACCATTTGTTCACAATCTCCGTTTGACCATCCGTTTGTGGGTGATAGCTAGTGCTTGGAGTAAGCACTGTACCACTCATCCTAAAAATTTCCTGCCAAAAGGTGCTTAGGAACTTGCTGTCCCTATCACTCACGATATTTTTAGGCAACCCATGCAGTCTAAACACTTCATGGAAGAACAAATCTGCAACTTGAGCTGCTGTAAATGTGCTTGTGATGGCAAAGAAATGAGAGAATTTGGTCAACCTGTCCACTACAACATAAATACAGTCTTTGCCTTGAGCCCTAGGCAACCCGGTGATGAAATCCATAGAGATACTCTCCCATTTTTGATTTGGAATGGGAAGTGGCTGCAGTAGACCAGCTGGAAGAGAGTGCTCATTTTTATTCATTTGACAAGTACTACACTCCTTGATGTGACGCTGAACATCATCCTTCAACCCCTTCCAAGAGAATCTCTCTCGAATCTGCTTATATGTCTTGAAGTACCCTTGATGACCAGCAAGTGGACTGTCATGGAAAGTCACCAAAATCTTCTTCTTAAGTTTAGAATCAGCCACCAAGAAGATTCTTCCCTTGTAATGGATCAACCCATCAACTACCTTGTACCTTTCTTACTTTAGGTAATTTCATTACCTTTAAGGTAAACTGATTTCCTCCAACCCACGAGCCCATGAGTCCTCCTGCCTGCCCGGCCCTGTTCAGCACCGCCCTGCCCAGCCCACAAGTGCTTGAGACTGTTGTGATCAGTCTTGACCACGAATTTACTCCCCACCAGGTACTGTCTGAACTTGGCTAATGCATGCATGATTGCAAGCATTTCCTTGTCATAGATAGAGTAGGTTCTTTCAACCCCTCTTAATTTTCTGCTTTCAAATACAATTGGATGCTTCTCTTGCATCAAAACAGCCCCAATACCTTCCCCTGATGCATCACACTGTAACTCGAAGGGTTTGGAGAAATCTGGTATGGCCAATACAGGACAAGAACTCATGATTCTCTTGAACTTATCAAACACACTCTGAGCTTTTTCCGACCACATGAAAGCCCCCTTTTTAGTGAGGTCAGTAAGAGGAGCAGCACTTTGAGAATACCCCTTTACGAACCTTCTATAGAAGCCACAAAGACCCAAGAATCCCTTCAAATGAGTCAGATTTTCTGGAGGTGGCCAATCTACTATAGCCTTGATCTTTTCTGGATCAACCTTCACCCCTTCAGCGCTGATTATGTGGCCAAGGTAGAGCAGCTCCTTCATTCCAAATTCACATTTGGACTCTTTTGCAAACAAACTTTCTGATTCAAGAATGCTAAGCACTTCCTCCAAGTGCTTGAGATGTTCCTCCCACGTCTTGCTGAAGATGAGAATATCATCAAAGAAAATTAACACAAATTTCCTCAACTGCTTCTGGAAGACTTTGTTCATGCAAGACTGGAAAGTGGCTGGAGCATTAGTCAAGCCAAAGGGCATGACTAGGAACTCGAAATGACCATAGTGGCATCTGAATGCCGTCTTCTCAACATCTGAGCCCCTCATCCGGATTTGATAGTAACCCGATCTCAAATCAATTTTGGAGAAGAATTTAGCACCATGTAGCTCATCAATGAGCTCATCGATCCGAGGAATAGGATACCGATTTTTTATTGTGCTTTGATTCAAGGCACGATAATCTACACACATGCGGATGGTGCCGTCCTTCTTCTTCACAAGAACTACAGCTGAAGCAAAAGGACTTTTGCTAGGGCGAATGAAGCCCATCTCCAGGAGTTCTCTTATGTTCTTCTCAATTTCATCCTTCTGCTTCTTAGGATATCTATACGGTGTTGTAATGACTGGTTTGGCCCCTTCCTTAAGTTCAATAACATGCTCAGCACCTCTTTCTGGTGGTGGCCCAGGTGGTAGATCAGCAAACACCTTACTCCTTTTGGTGAGTATGGATTGAATATCAGGAGGATATTCCCTCTTGGTCTCAACTGGACTGGCAGGAAGAACCATGCATTCCGCAGCCCACTCCACTTGGTCATGTCTAATCAGCCTTTCCATCCTTTTGAAAGAAACTATACGAGGACCACCATTAGACATACCTCTCAAAACAACTCTCTTGCCCTCAGATTGGAACTTGAGCTCCATGGTTTGTAGGTTGAGAGAGATTTCACCAAGTGAGCGTAACCATTGTATGCCCAAGACTGCATCTGTGTCACCAATAGTAACCACATAGAAGTCATCTTTGACTTCATAGTTTCCCAACTGCAAGGACATGTTAGGAACTCTTCGTGTGCATGAAATGTGAAACCCATCAGCCACCATGACTTTGAAGCCTTCAAATTCTTCAGTTTTGAGACCTCTCTTTGCAACCACACCTTCATCAATGAAGTTATGCGTTGCACTAGTATCAATTAATGCAACAATACGATGGCCTCCAACTCCACCACGAACCTTGAAAGATTCGTTCTTTTGGAAACTAGAGAGTTGGGCAATAGGGCCCCCAACTCCTTGCTCATGATCGGACTCTTCTATGGCTCTTTCATCCTCGCTGTCCCCGAAATAAGACTGCTGATCAGACATATCAGATGCTGATTCATAATCAGAATAGGTTCCCATTTGATTATAACGCCCTCTTCCAGGACATCTATGGCCTTTAGTCCAAGGCTCTAAACATGTGTAACACTTGCCCTCCTTTCTGAGCTGTTCACGTTGCTCTTCAGTCAATTTAGGTGGGAACTTCTTGTGCTGATTAGAAGAATGTATTTTATCCTTATCCTTCTTATGGCCAAAAGGCTTAGGCGGAAATTTAGGCCTAGGGGCTGATAACTCCATACTACGAGCCTTCTTGATTGCCTCATCAAGACTTGGTGGATCGAAAGCTTTAACCCATCCTTTCAAGGGTTCAACCAAACCTTCAGAAAACAACACAACCAATCTTCTTTCGGTGATGTTGGGCACCATCACAGAAAGTCTCTGGAAATCAGCAATGTAAGAATCCAAGGAGCCATGCTGTTTGAGTTGTGCAAGCTCGCGAAATCTTACTTCAGGATCCTTAGTGTCGAACCTTTCAATCAGCTTGTTGGTGAATTCTCCATAGGTTCGAATAAGGTTATGGCCAAGAGTGACCAAACCATGGTACCACCACTCATGGGCAGCTCCCTCCAAATGAAGCGTTGCAAACTTGATGGCATCTTCTTCTGGCATGGGACGAAGTGAAAGGTAGTTGTCTAACTTCTGAACCCATGATCTTGCTGAACACGTATCACTTCCATCGAAGTGAGCCAATGTTACCTTTCCTAAGGCTTGATGAAAATCTGTTCTAGGAGCCATATAAGCTCGGTTATCAACTCTTCTTCCGTGTCTTCTGTCCCTCTGATTCAAGAATTGATCAAAGGACCATTGGTTCCTAAGATCCGGAGGTAGGGTAGCATACTCCATATAGGCTTGTCTGGCATCGTCTACCAAGGGAATGGGAGCTTCAACTGGTTGTTCTTCTCTTGGAGTGAATGTAGGAAAGAGCGGTCTAGAGGCTGATCCGCTAGAGATGGCATCATGCTGTCCAATGGTTCTACTACCTCCATTACCATTGTTTCCATTATTCCCATTGCTTCCATTGTTCCCATTATGCCCGTTGTTTCCATTGACACCACTGCTTTCTCCTGTAGCATGGTTTTGATTCGGAATATGGTTCTGAGTAGCTTGCTGATCCATTCTAGCAAGTAATCGAGACATCATCTCAATCATTCCATCAAACTTCTTTTCCATCCTTGCATCCTTCTCTTCCATGGCTGTCCTAAGACTATCTGACATGTTCTCAACTGTTTTACCCGTATCCACTGTTATTCCAGTTTCTCTCAAAGCCTCTGAAAAAGTATCTGCTTCTGGCACTGACGGAAGCTGTATCTGTTGTCTTCTGGCCTGACCTCTGGTGAAGTATCTGCAATCACTGTCACTCATCTGACCACTGAATCACTGTTGGGCACAGGTTGGCAGAATCATGGCTCTGATACCACTGTAATGAACCGGACCAATTTTTTTTTGTTTTTTCATAAAAGATTACAATGCAACATGCACCCGTTAAGGTTAGCATAAACCAAAACGATGCAGAAAGTAACTCTAACCAGAATGTACACCAGGATCCCGATGCGGGCAAGGTGTGAGCATTGGTCAGAGGATCTCAAAGTAAATACTGAACAAGAACTCTAACCAGAGATGCGCCGGCGAACGACGAGCATTCGGTCAGAGGATCCCTATCTATTGCAATACTGAAAATAGCTCAACACCAAGTATGTGCTACTCGATCCGTGAAGGATAGGAGGCGACCATATGGCGGAGACTTAGGAAATTACAATGCAAGAAAGTAAAAGGCGGCAAGCCAGCCTCTTCCACTTATTCAGTGGGCAGTACAAGTAAATATCAAATGAGAGGAGAGAATTGCTGACAGTACTACTGTTCAGCTTACAATAAATTAGAGAGTTTGTCAATATCTTAAGATTAGAATCCTTTCGAAGCTATATCAAATTAAGAACTCCCTTTCACACTCCCAAGCTCACTGAATATCAACTCCTCACACACTAATGAACTTTCTCAAATCTGATGTGACTGTTTTTGACAGAAATGATACAGAACAGCAGCATGAAAACTCATCAAAATGCATATAACTCACTCTAAACACATCCTATTGACGAAAGATCAAATGCAGATTGCTATACTGATGCAGGCGCCCAAGATACAATCCCTAAACCACTCAAAACAAGCCTTATTTATTTTTGCACAAACTCCAATGTACCTCAAGATGGTACGGCCCAGCTGCAAGGGCGAATTTCCTTTATAAAATCAAAGAGACATAAATAAAATCTGGAAATTGGCAAGCATGGTCGCCCTTCATAAACAGATTGAAAGATCCAACACCCAAAATGATAACATTTTTATTTCATAAGCTACGAGCGATTCTTACATTCCTCAATGACATTCAGCAACATCAAAATATGACAGAAAATGTAAACTAGAACTCCAACAATGCAATTACTCAACTAGAAATGCAATTCAAACCTAATACAAGCTAACCTCTCAACTAGTTGCTATCTTTCAAGCAAGAAGATGAGCCAATGCTAGGAGGTGTGCTTTCCTCGAAGCGAGTGCCTGAATACAATCCAGCAGCATAACGGTGTAGTAGACAGAAGATGCCAAATGAAGAGCTGAGGCCTGCTTAAATAGAAATGAGAGAAACATCTAGAAACTTCCAGAGGGCGCCCAAAAACCCTAATTTTCAAATTACTCATTTCCCACCAAAGAAGGCGTCCCTTTTCCTCCATAAAATATTTCATTTTTTAAAATAAACTTCATCTCACAAAAGGGCGTCCCATTTAATAATCTCAAATTTGACATTTAAAATATAATATAACTCCTTATGACGCCTTGACCCTCAAAAGTCCCCTTTTTAAAAACAACTTAAAGTTGCACTGCTAGACCAAGGGGTATAATATTAAAATAATAATATTATAATAAAATACTTATCTCTCCACTAAAAAATGCGCCCAAGGCCAAGAATTGAAGTGCCAGCTGAAACAACAGAAGAGGTGATCCAACTGAACTGAACCCAAACTGTCCACTGCCAGAAATAGAATTTACTAAAAATAGTAAATTCACGAAGTAGCCCGGAATGCCGAACTGAACACACCACTGCGAAGCTCTCTGAAAACCCAGAAAGAATCCGCAGTCAGAAACCCCAACTCCAAGCAACAACCTCCTCAAAACTAGGAAACCCTAATTTCACCCTCACCCTGCACCCTACGGGTCTCCGAATAGGCCAGCGGTCAACGAAAGCGATCACTGCTGAGAAGGGGACATTACACTCTCTTTGATAGATTCCACATGACCTATATTTTAAACAAGGATGGTAAAGTGTATAAACTCATTTCTTCCACTATCAGTCCTTTGCTCTCTAGTAGGCTAACAATTAAACATGTTAATTTGCATAAGTTTCTTCCTCTTTGTATCATCCAAGAAGCCAAGGAATACAGTGCTATGAAGGTTCACCCTAAAGTAATTGAATCTCTCATCAATGCATATTCAAATGTTTTCTATGATCATAAAAGATTTCTTCCTTTGAGGCCCATTTAGCATTCTATTGATCTGGTACCAAGTTCGTAATTGCTCAATTGACCACTTTTCTTCACTTTAAC
The DNA here is from genome assembly GCA_007258455.2 of Sequoia sempervirens. Classification (NCBI taxonomy): domain Eukaryota; kingdom Viridiplantae; phylum Streptophyta; class Pinopsida; order Cupressales; family Cupressaceae; genus Sequoia; species Sequoia sempervirens. Next base: position 12,284 of record VDFB02320286.1, on the reverse strand, counting down.
CATTTGAGGGTATTGAGATGGAGTGAAAAATCAAGCAAATGCTCAAAGAGAGCAATATCCAACTACTGTCAAATCTCTTATTGTTCTTGTGCCAAGGAATGAACTTAAACGAGTGGCGGTTAGTCACAAACTATCATGCTCTCAATTAGATCATTGTGATGAACCTATACCCACATTCAAAGATTGGTCATCTTTTGAACCAAATTCAAGTTGCCAAGCACTTCAATAAGCTTGATATTACTCCCATATATCAAGTCTACATGGCTCCCCCTAACATTTGGAAGACAGCTTTAGAGACCAAGTATGGACTATAGGAGTGATTCATCGTGCCTTTTTCCTTTATCAATGCACCTACCATATTCATATGCCTCATCAATGATGTTTTTTGAACCAAACTTGCAATACTTTTTGTCATCTACCTTGATGACATCTTGTGCTATAGCAAATCATGAGATGACCACTTGCTCAATGTGTAGACAGTTTTATTGCACCCCTATGAAACTCTCAATAGCAAGTCCCTTTACGTTTGTTTCCATGACCATTGTCAAGTTGCCAAAGTTTTGTATGCCTAGTTTCACAATTGCAACTTAGAGTTGTCCATTTTCTCAATGATGTATTAACCATTTGTACGGCCATGCAAAGGATTGTACAAAATAGGAAGGTGCTGACATGAGTGACTGAATAGGGCGAATTTCTTTTATAGGGGTAAAGCTCAAGGGGCCAACCCAAAGTTGGAAAACTTGGACTCAGCAGTCCAAATCTTTGACTTAGACTCCAAACTTGGAAAAAACAAAAAAGAATAGAGCACAAAAAAAAAGGAATTAATGAATTTGAGGACATAAGACTGTTATGATCAACATGTCATAATTCAAAGATCAAATGTCAAATGACCCTCAAATGCTCAAATTTTGAATTTCAAAGTTTCAAAGTCAAACAATACATTGTATTACTACAAAATTATAAATTATAATTGTATAACAATACTGTAATTGTTTACATATGTCAAAAAACAGCCAAATATAATCTACATTCTCCTCACACCCCTCCTAGAGTAACTTAAAATTTTGAGCCTTGAACTAGAAGGTAAGTCTATATCAACATGAGGACTTACTATTTCCTCAAAAAAATTTGTCTTCCTCCAATGCATCTACCTCTATTGCAACTTGTTGTTATTCTCTCCAATTCAGAAAGATCCTCTCAATGAGCATGATATCATTATGTTATTTGGGAATCCAATCAATAAATGGATCGATGCTATCAATGTTGATGGCATCATGAGGACCCTCCATTTTGGTTTTAAGAAAAAAGTTGTGTTGGCACTCAAAGTTGTTGGTTCCTAAATCCCTAACGGTAAGCTTCTCCTAAGTGCCAAGAGTGTCAAACTCAAGGAGGAAGACATCATAGGCAGGGCAACTTTGGACCAATTTACTTAGGTGGGTAAACCTTCTTCAACTTTTAGCTCTACTAAGCCAAAGGGGGCTTCAATAAGCTGCTATGTTAAATATAATACAAGAAATTGAGATACCATACCCAATGCATAATATATTCTTATTAGGCCATCACTTTGTATCTATATGCTGGTTTGAATGCAAGGACCTGCACCTTCACTGAGCAGATAAATTACCATATGAAGCATCTAATGATGTGATTCTAATAACCCCTAATGTTATTATGCACACCTAGACATTGCAATGAAGTTTATACTTGATTGTTTTAGGTCTGTTGGAGTGATGGGAGGTTGAGCATGTAGCAAGCAGGTGCCTATACCCAATTGGGCATTAGAGTCTTAGATTTCAAACCCCGAAAGAAGATAATGACTAGAATCCTCGTTGTGATGCCTTAATGATAATATCACTAAAAAATAAACCTTCAAACCCAACACATAAGCTAGGATTTATGCATATAAACAAGAAGATGAATGAAAATGCAAAATATTAAAAGAATCTAAATAATCCATAAATAAACCCACACATTTCTCATATTATGCTAAAAAGATACCTTGCAAAAACTTTACAAGGATTTTAACAATTGTTTGGCTAGCTAACTAATAAGAAATAACATTTAGAAATGTACACAATACACATGGAGACATTTAGATAATGTTGAATCTGCACTTTTGACTAGTTCTTCAAGGGTTACAATGTGTCAATACACACTTGGGATGAAACCTAAATCATTACAATACAAAAGTGCCTTGACCATTTGCTAGAAATCAAAACCCTAATGGTTTGCAATGGTTTTTCTCTCATTCTCACTCTAGAATGTATTTTCCAACATCTAGAACATGATATTCTAAAAATATATACTATTCAACACACTCACATGGCCTAGGAAGAAGATTTACAATCACCTGCAATTGCAAAGATCACCCCTACCTACTTGTGCCATAAAAGCATCACCTTTGCACCAAGAAGTGTGTGAAAACCATTTTTTTTCTGACTGCATTCATCTCCCAATTCTTTAATGGCACTTAACTATGCAAGGGGTAGATAAACCTCACTTCATGTTGCTAGAGAGATCTTGTATACAAGTAGATATCATCATTTTGGAGTGCAAGATAAGTTAGATCCCATGAAACTACCAAGATGGACAACTAGGATGCAATGTTGAGATCCTCAAGAGCTAAAGTCACCTACTTCAATTAATAGCAACATGGTGCCTTCACCCTCTATCACTAAAAGTACATTTGAATCCACACCCTTGAGATTAAACAACAATTTTTGGGTGGGAAATGTTTGATTGGGTAGTTGCGAGGCCTAATCTAGCATTAATGGTGATCCTAGAGGAATTTGGGAGTGGTTGAAGTGTGATGTCCCCTCGCTAGAGCAGTTCTCGGGAACAGCGTTAGCCTTTATTGGACCCTTGTGGGCTAGCCAGTTTGGATAGAGGGTCAGTGGTGCATTTTGGAGAGTTTGTTTGTTCGTGTTTTCAGTGGACAGTGTTTAGATCTCAGTGAGCATTGGCATTCCAGGAGTTCATTGCTTCTGACGGCACGAGATTATCCTGTGATTTGAGCATTCTACGGGATTTTAAGTGATTAAGTTAATTTATTAACTTAAAACGCCCTTTTTATAAAGTCACCTTGACTTTATTTATATTTTTATATCACTTAAATGAGAAAGGAGGATTATAATATTTCAAAGACTTTAAATATTATAAAAGTGCGCCCAACTATTGGAAAGTGATATATTAAAATATTATAATATTTTGAAAACCTAAAATGGGCGTATCATTATGGAAATGCGTGCTTTGCATAAAGAGGCATTTTTGGCAATAGAAACTCACCTTTTGATTATTTCGAATTGCCTTGAGCATCTTTCTTTGAGCATTCTCCTGTGACCAGGGTTTGATCAATTTGTCCATTGGAGAACGGAAAACTCTTCAGTGTTGAGTACTCTTGAGGCTGTGAAAGATCAGCTGAATCAGTACAGTTGAGAGCTTCACACAGAAGTTCTACAGTTGCAGACAGAGGGATTTTATATGCAGTTGTTTGTCTTTTGCACATTCTAGAGGGTTTCTACTGGTGGCGCCCTTTCCACAGCTTCAGAGACTTTCTTTCAGAGATTCTAATGCTTCCTTTCATGGCCGTACGGATTGCATTGGTTTTTGTGCCTTGAGAAAGGCGTGTGAAGTAATTAATAAAAACGCCTTCCTTTTGAGAGGGCTTTGGCATCTAACATTGGCGGCTAGTGATTTCAGAGGGTTGTGACCAATTTCTGAGCTGGAGAAGCCTTGTCTGGAGTCTTGGCGTGCATTTATGCTGATTTTCACCATTTCCGGCTGTAGACCTGGCCAGTTTCTTATTTAAATAATCTGGAGCCTGATTGGTATGTTTATCGTTCTTAATCTATCTGTTGGTGTTTGATAATACAATTTGTACTTTCAATTTGAAGAAATAAGTTTAAATTTCTCTTTTGTGAGCAAAATATGCTGCGCCCCTTCTCTTCTTTCTACTAAGATTTCTCTAAAAAACTCTAAAAAACACTTTAAAGATTTAAGAAAAGAGGGTTATGAACTGAGAGCCAGCAGGGCTCATCACATGAACAAACAAGAGGCATCATGGGAGATTTGAGGTATTTCGGTGGGGGATTGGATACGAGAATAGGATGTGAGAATTTGGGATAGAATTGGATATCAAGATGGGATGAGGAGGTTTTGGATGCTAGGTTGACCTTTGCAAGGGAAGACTAGAAGGAAGAATTGAGGGAAAACAATTTGGAAGAGGTTGCAAGATGTGGATGTTAGAACGGGGTTCACATATCTAGATGCAGAAGGGAATGTCACAAGGAAGATTGGAGAGAAGAATCAAGAGGAACAAGAAGGGAATCAAATGATGGAAAGTAATATTAGGATGATGGTTTGGATATCTAGATGGACATCAAAAGTCCACAAGAGATAGGGAGAGGAATACACAAGGAAATCTTGTGGAACTAAACATCAAATGTGGATAAATGAAAAGGGGGAAAACATCGAAATCCACCTCAAAGGTCACCAAGGATAAAACAAAGGATATGAATAAGTTTTCCATGGAATGGGAGCATAAGTGGACAAGAGAATGGCATGAGGAAAGGAGAAGGGGAACATCTTGGAGGACATCACAAACCCACAAAAGGACGAAGAGCAAGATTGCGAAGGAAAGGCACAAAAATGGATAGGAGGATCGAAGGTGGAAGAAATATCTATATCCACTTTGAATTTCCATAGATGTGTGGAAGCAAGGAAAGTAGAAAATGTAAGAGTGGAGGAGAGGATTGAAGGTAATAGAAATGTTTGGATCTACATTGAAATCTTGTAAGGACGAAAAATAAGGAGGTGAAAGAATGAAGTGGAAGGACCTTGTGAGACTTTTAGGGGGGACCAAATGCTTGGATTTGGATACTTGGTTGAACAAGAAATATCCAATTTCGGACCAAAAGCTTGCAACACTATCAAGCAAATGGAAAATGAACAAAATGCACCCAACTTAGGATTTTCTCAAATTTTGCAACTACCAACACATGATAGGAGCTAGGAGAATGACAATAAACATGACTTAGGTGAAATTGGACAAAATCAAATGGGGTGCCAACAAGTTGTACTAGATGAACATAAGGTCATTGAGGCACTCTTGACTCAAATTGTTTCTTCTTTTGATGTAAGTGCTCTCAAATAGGCTCTAATTACATTAACACCTAGAAGCACAATAGGGTATGGAAAAAATATGAAGAGCTAGTCTCTAAAGATTTGGTGAGCTAGCACAATAATTCTACCATAAATCTACAAATAAAAAATTAAAAATATATCTAATGAAGTAAGAAATTCAAAACTTAAAATTAAAACTTTCAAGTTTCTACTTTCTAGTACTAAGCTAAAACTTAAAGGATTACTATTTTAATCTAGCCATTGGCTTTCCCTCTTTCGAATGGCTTGAGTTGAAGAAAAGAACCACCCCTTCACACCCTGGTAGACCTAAAACTCATCAAGAACTTTGTCTAGATTATCTTCATTTGTTGCAATCCTTTTTATGCATGAAGACCTGCCATGACATCCTCATTAGCCTTAAATGTATCAATAAAGTAAACTTTTGGGTTGGGTAATGTCAAGGCATTTGTTGGTTGGTGGAGATAGTTTTCCCATCTACAGTCAATGATAAGCCAGATGATCTCCCTTTTTAGTCACCACCATAGCAATGTAAAATGGCCTCTTTGGCCCCCCTATTCATGGTCTCATACAGGTAACCCATCCACCAAATATTGGTAAAATAAAATCTAAATGAAAAATTAACGGGAACACAACAGTTGTAAGGAGGGTTAGGAAAAGAGATAAAAAATAAAAGGGAAGCATAACACTTAGGTTTTCAGCATTTGATATTTAAAATTCAAAAGAAAAAGGGAAAAATCAGATACATACCTTAGACAAATGCACTCTAAACTCAATCCAATCTTGACATATGCTTTCCAACCACTCCTTTCAACTCATTCTGCATCTCTAGAAGACAAAATCAGCAAAAAGAAGTGAACAAAATGACTCTCTGGGCACATGGATATATGTTTGTGCAGAAAAGCCAAACACAGAACTCAATCACATTTTTAACAAAACTCAAGTGCATTTTGGTAAGTATGCAAACCAAACTCAGCACGAGTCTTGGAGGATTGGCATGTTCGAGAAACAAATTTGTGAGTTGTGGCAAATCCAGCTAGAGTTTTCCAACTATACACAGACCTGTTTCTGTGTAAGGTCAGGTAGAAAACAAAGCATTAGTCATATATAAATACAACTAGATTTATCGTTGTTTGTCATTCATCTACTGAGTGGCATTCCAAGGCAGAGTGATGGACAATATTTATCGACAAACTTGGCATAAGAGGTGCCTGGAACAGTTAGAAGATCTGTTAAGTGACAGTTATGCCTGAAATAGTCACCTAGCAGAGCACATCAGTCATTTTTAGTGCCAAGGATGAGCACTAGGTGTGCCTAAGAAGGTGATGTATTAGTGGTTTTAGTGGCAGAATTACCTGAAACAAGTGCCTATCAGTCTTTAAGTGACAAAGAGGAGCGAATGAAAGGCCTAAGAGAGAGTAAGGACTGCTTTTAAGTGCCATAATCACCTCAAGAGTGCACTTTAGCCATCCAAAACAGAATTCAATTAGTTGAAGAGATGGAGAACACTTGTATCATGTATGTGTAAAGGTGAGATTTAGTGACAAACACACTTAGATTTGCATGTCTGACTGTTGAAGTCCGGTTTCAAGTGGCTAGATCATCTAAAAGGTGTGCCTAGGTGGATTACATCAGTCTGATTAGTTGCAGCAGTGACATAAAAGGCATCCAGCATGAAATTTAAGAGACAAAAGCAAGGTATATGTGCACCTAGATAGGGTATCATATCCTCAAAGGGGCATCAATGACAAAAGGGCAGCCTGGCAGTCTTGGAGGAGTGTTTCAACTGGGAAGGGAAGCAGAAAGGTGCATTTCAAGAACATTTGACAGTTTCAAATGTCGGGAATCGGAAAAATAAGTGCCTGACTGCTCTTGCCAAAGCTGAGTGACTAAGACATAAAAGGGGAGTGCCAAGAGGTATATGAATGGTTTAAGTGATTGAAGGAGGCACCTAACAAGTGGAAAAGATATCTTCACTGGCAGTAGTAGCAGAATGAGGTGCCTAAGTGCCAAGGATTAGGATGATGTTTTTAGTAGTAGATATGAACAAATTATGTGCCTGAAAATATCAAGAAATTTTTGGATGACAAGCATAACAAAAGGAGGAACACAGGAGAGAAACAAGAGTTGTATGTGTCAAAGATAGTCAAAAAGTGCATGCAACAGGTTAGAACAGGGCAGTTTTAGATCTTAGGGACCTCCCATTACAATTTGAAGAGTGGTTTTTACCTCACATACTATTCCAATTTGAGTTGTCTCAAAAGAGACAAATTAAAACACTAACAAATTCTATATCTTCTTTGCCAACATCATCTCCAAGCAAAGATGAAGAGCTCCTTCTTTTGTCAAATCTCAATCAAGTAATTGGGATTCCTCTTTAATGAGAATGGAACACATGCAAATCCAGGTAATGATAAGATCATAAGTAGCCCACTCCATCCAACATTCAGATCTCAAGAGTTTTTTGGAAGGAATGAACTTCTATATACTGTTCAAATATTAGTTCATTTATAAACTGTCCTCAGCTCACCAATCAAGAATAAGAGTGCATATCGACATGGAAATCTAATACTTAAGGCATCTCTTGGGTTTCAACTCTCAAGGATATGTGATGCCTTATACTTCTCTTAAATTTTGGTTTTAACTTTAAAGCTTTATTTGCTACTGCTTTGTATTTCATTATAAAATTTGAACATAGGGTTAGAGTTTGTAAAGATATAAATGCACTACTATAAACCAAGTGATGACTTAGACCTAGATGCTTTCGATGGAGAGGAAGATACAATTTTTTTATTGTATTTACTATTTTTGAGTTTGTAGTAATTTGATATACAGATATATGAATGAATTATGGGATGTATTTTCAAATCTATTATTTTATTTAAGCTTTTTCTAGTATCAAGTATCAAATATATTTTAAACTCTATATTCACTAGTGTATGATTTATTGTATATTCATACAGTCATAGCCATGTCTAAGAAATAAAATTGTTGTACCAGCATACCCAAGTCCCAAACTTGAGCTCATTTCAATACCCATACCACCAACTTAGACTTCCAACATGGCTCAAAAATTTGCTTCCTCAATCTGGTTTATAAACCCCATGACTAAAGAACCAGTCCTTGCACTTGCTTTTAAAGCCTCAACGGGAGGCTCCACAACCTTTTATTGCACTTTCCAAATGGTCAAGACTCAAAATTCAAAAGTGAAAATATTCTTGCCACCTTCCCTCCCTCAATTGATGCCACATAAACTATGATGGCCAACAATGGCCTAACTCCCCCCTACCAATTTTAATGATCAAGCCAAAGAACACACTTATGTCCAACTCAAAACTAAAGTCAATGAGATATCCTAAAACGGTAAAACCTACAAGCTTTCCTTGCCAACAATCAAAATATCCCTCCTCTATAAGAATCGATTGCTTCTATCCTCTATCAACCAGTAAGCAATAATTGCTCAACTTCAAATCTAGGTGAACAATATTGTAACTCTAGTTGCTACACAAAACAAGGTAAGTGGACATGACAAACAAGTCTTTGGCACCCTAGTTCAGCAGGGACATCTGATCTGCCCTATTACCACTTAAACATTGGTTCTTGAGGACAACACTTCTAAGGAAGAGTAGGGAAGTCCTATGTCTTCAACACACCAATTAAGAAATGGAGTGCTTGTTGACAAGTAAATTTAATACTGAGGGCATCTCTTGGGTTTCAACCCTCAAGGATACATGATGTCTTATACTTCTCTTGAATTTTGGTTGTAACGTTAAAGTTCTATTTGCTACTACATTGTATTTCATAATAACATTTAAACATGGGGTTAGAGTTTGTAGTTTGTACAGATATAATGTTGGAACAACAGGTTGAAATTTCAAAATTGGTTGAATAGAACAAGGAAAAAGATATTAGAACTAGTAAGACATGTTCATCCAGATCACTGCAACCTATTGATAAGCATTCCAATATATCAGGTGGAGTGGGTTATGATAGAGGGAAGCAAAAGGCCACTTCTACTGCAAGTGAGAAAAAGACAATGATAGGGTTATCTAAATTTGCAAAAACATGAGAAAGTCAATGATTCAATTGCCAAGCTTTTTTAATGCCATGCCATCCGATTTAATTTGGCAAGGTCCCCTTTTTTCAAAGGTATGTTGAGAGATGCAATGGTAGTTGGACCCTCTTATGTTTCCCTTAGATAACACAGATTGTGTACCTCCCTCCTAAGTCACAGGATTCGGCGATTTGAATGATGAAATTCGAAATCCGCAGAATTTTATAAAAACCCAAAAAAATCGTTTCAATTCGCCCTAAAATTTGTACGGTGAAATGGATTCAATTTTTTTCAAATAAAAATGTTATTTTGAAAACACATTTTCAGATTTTTTGGAGTTAAAAATGCGAGCTTCTATAGCTATTGTTGGCAATTTTTCTTGTTCCTGCACGCTATATCCACACAATCAAGAGTCGAAGAGCCAACAAAACTCATGAATCAAAGCAATGCGAAGAGACAGCAAAGCTCAATCTATCCAGTGGAGAGCCAGAGAGACACAAAAGATGGTTGAGGATGTTCAAGAAAATGAACTAGTAAATTACTTACTTGTATTAACATGGAGAACAAATTACATTATATAGCAGTGCCAGAGCACTGTAGGAATTAATGAGCCTAGCTATTGACATTTAAGATGTCAACCAAATACAACTGTAGACACTAAATGTCTACCTACCAGAAACAGAAAATATCTAATCTATTAAATATATCATAATTGACCATTAAATATAGAGAATATAATATTCTAACACCCTCCCTTAATGGTCAATCCATCAACAACACCAAGTTGCCCCTTGAATTTGACAAACTTATCCGGGCTCAAAGACTTGGTGAGAATATCTACAGTTTGATCCGCTATTAGAACATTGTGCAGTTGAACTGATCCGTCTTCTACCAACTTGCGAATGTAGTGACAATGAAGCTCGACATGCTTGGTACATTCATGGAAGAATGGATTTTTGCCCAGTTTGAGCACCCCTTGATTATCAATGTACAAGGGAGAAGGTCCTGCTTGTGACATGTGCATGTCAGAAAGCATCCTGTGGAGCTAAACTGCCTCACATGCTACCTTAATTGTTCCTCGATATTCATCTTCAGTCGAGGAAAGAGCCACTGCCTGCTGCTTCTTGTTGGTCCATGTTACAGCACCTATACCCAAACTGAATACATATCCAGAAGTGGATTTTTTGTCATCCACTGAACCAGCTCAATCTGAATCTGTATAACCAATCAACTTTGGATCCTTGCACCTGCCATACAGAATGCCATAATCGGAAGTTCCCTTAACATATCTCAACACTCACTTCACTACAATCCAATGATCAACTTTTGGATCTATCATGAAGCGAGAAATGTAGCTCACTACAAAACTGATGTCAGGTCTAGTGGCAGTGAGGTAGATGAGACTTCCCACTAGTTGCCTGAATTTCGTTTCACCGACTGGAGGTGAATCAGAGTTGGCTGACAACTTCAACCCCTTCTCCATAGGTGTGGAGGCAAGTTTGCAATCCTACATCCAAAATTTGTCAAGCAAACTTTGAGCATATTTAGACTAAGAGATAAAAATACTATTAGTTGTCTGCCAAACCTCAATACCCAAACAGTAATGGAGAAGCCCCAAATCTGTCATGTCAAAAGCCTGACACAAATTATGTTTGATTGTTGCAATCAAATGTGTTGAACTGCCAGTAATGATCAAGTCATCAACATAGACAACAAGAAACAAAATATCATCACTAGAGTGCTTGACATACAGATTACTGTCAAAAGGGTTGCACTGAAAACCATGATCAACCAAGTACTAATCAATCTTGATGTACCATGCACGAGCCTATTTCAATCCATAGAGTGCTTTCACGAGCCTACATACCTAATGCTCTTTGCCAGCAACCTTGAAACCAGGAGGTTGCGTCATGTAGACTTCTTCCTGCAACTCACCGTTGAGGAAGGCACTCTTGACATCCATCTGATGAATTGTCCATCCAAATTGGGCTGCAAGAGCGAGAAGAAGACGAATTGTGCTCATCTTGGCAGTAGGAGCAAAGGTCTCCTTGTAGTCAATGCCCTTCTGCTGTGTGAATCCCCAAGCAACTAATCTTGCCTTATATTTATCCAAAGTACCATCGGCATGACACTTGACCTTATAAACCCATTTGCAGCTGAGAGGTTCTTCCCAAGAGCAAGATCAAAAAGAACCCAAGTGTGATTCTTCAAAAGACTATGATATTCTGTCTGCATAGCCTTTTCCCACTCTGGAATTCCTTTAGCTTCTGAACACATCTGAGGATCAAAGATGCTGTGGATGTTGGCCATAAGAGCAAAATTGACTATGTGTTGTTGCTTGCTCTGTCTATGAGTTGATCTGCCCTCAATGAGTTCATCATCATGAAGATCCCCGATAGTCTTGAGCCACCATTTAGGCCGACAAGTAGAAGTACTAACATCTGAAATAGGAGAAACATCTCCTGGGATTTCTGGAACAAAGTCATCTAGATGTGAGTCCTAAGAAAAATCAGGTGGTGCTAGATCATGACTTGTAGACTCCTCATCTTCAGAGTCAGAATGCTTTGAAGCCCTCCCATTATGGGAACTAAGAGGTAGATGAACACCCTCATCAGATCATCTCATAGGCTGATCTGTAGGACTGGTAGTAGGAACAAATGGACCAGTAGTCTCATCAATCACAATATCACAACTGAATATGAGACGATCTATCTCCACATCAATCAACCTATATGCCTTGTGATTGTCGCTGTAACCAGTAAACATCAGCGTCTGGCTCTTGGAGTTCAACTTGGTATGCTTGGCTTTTGGAATCCATACATGAGCTGTAGAACCGAAGACTTTCAGATGGCCCACCTTAGGCTTACGTCCTGACCGGGCTTCTTCTGGAGTCATCTTCTTAACGGCCTGTATAGGTGACCAATTCAGGAGGTAGACTATAGTATAAACTGCTTTAGCCTAGTATTTCTTAGGTACATTTATGTACTCCAGCATAGAACGAGCCATTTCAGTAATGGTGCAATTCCTACGTTCAATGACACCATTCTGCTGAGGGGTGTATGGTGTAGTGAGTTGGCGCTTAATGCCATGT
>VDFB02320285.1:0-88254 GCA_007258455.2 Sequoia sempervirens | reverse complement strand
TACACCTGATATGGGGGATGTACAAATAGAGGATAGTTTATGCTTGAGGTCACTGCATTCTAGCACATTTGTATTGTGATCTTGGTCAGTTTGTATTTTGAGAGATTAAAAGTATGGTCCATTGTATGCTTCTACAAGTGTGGTGCCTTGAGCATATCACATGTACTAGGCCTATCAGATACCCTTGTACTATAGCAATAGGAAACCCACGATCATTTGGCTATCCTTTGCGACGGTTATGGCAGTATGGGGATTTACACTTTTGGAGGCTAAGATTTGACTGGCTAGAGGAGGATGAGATCCTTTGGAGGCCCTATATACTCACTCAACAGTGGCTAGATACCACTAAATAGTTACAGAGAATGCAGATGGATAGGTATCTAGTGAGGAGGCATGACTATGTTCTACGACCATTCTATTATGGGCAAGTCATTCGATAGTTTGGACAGGTGCAAACACCACTGAGGGTGTGCCCCTTCATTAGATGATTAGTGTAGACTACCCAAATGCTCAGTGACACTATTCGACTAATGATAAATCATGTGCGGGAGAGTGATTTTGATGATTCAAATCATGACCATCCACCAGTCTCTAAAGTTGATGATGTCGACAACACAGAGGAGCATGAGGAGTGGTGGTCATATGCACGACCATCTCCTGTGTTCCCCATGGATTTCTCTCTAGGATATGTAGAGCTAGCAATAGATGAGGGTGATGACCAAGAGGAGAGAGTAAAGGATGTACGGTACAAGCCAACATATATTTTTATAGATGTTATCGATGAGGAGTACCAATCTGAGGCCGATCATGATTATGAGGACCAGGATAGAGAAGAGGATGAGGAGGAGGAGGATGAGGATTATGAGGAGGATTATTATTATGAGGAGGAGCCACCACTAAGTGAGAGTAATGAGGTAGCTATTAAGGATTGGTACGAGCATGGAGAGTCATCACATACTTATAGGACTAGATCATGGGCAATAGCTACAACAAAAATCAACACTCATAGTCAGAGAGAGGCTAGCACATCCTCCATGCCCCCCAAAGATGAGGAGGTTGACATTCCTCATGCATCTAGAGACATAGGTGATGATATTTAATTTTATGCATGTCTTTTAGTGATTTATGATGTATTTGTATATATATATATATCATGTTGATGTGTTACTAATTATGTACATTGCCTATCTTGTAGGAGCGATGAGAGACTAGCGAGAGTTCTATCATCAGACTGCTACGAAGATAGTGCCCACATCCATTGAGGAGGAGGAGATGAATCTTGACTACGTGCCCCCACCAATCGTTAAGGAGCTAGAGACAGACCTTTCACGAGATTACAAGCAACATACAAGAGCATGAGGAGATGACTCTGTTGGGCTTAGAGTGCACTATAGTTAGCACAGACCTTAGTGGAGGTAGAGAGATTATAGTTAGAGCTAGCACAGACACAAGCAGAGAGGGATCGAATGGGAGATGAGTGGCTTATAGCCATTGGTCGAGTATAGGGTCTAGATTATACACTAAGAATTGATAGTTCAAGGTCATGATCACACACGACCATCTCTCAATGACTAGGGACTAGATCACGAGTGTAAGATCCTAAGGTGTCTAGCTCTCACAAACCACTATGACATTGTATATGATTCTAAGATGTACATAAAAATTTGATATATATATAGACATGCACACTTTGATTTTATGATGATGTATCTCTTCTATGTGAATGTTAAATTCTATGTGATTAATTAAATGACTTATGGTAAAATTATTTAATTAATGACTAAGTTACACAATTTAACATAAGTGATGTAATCTAGTATAAAACATATTTCAGTTTTAGCATAGATACAACAATGATAATGAGAAAAGAATATGTTAAATTAAATACACGAATAAGGATTTAACTTAACACAACAGGAAGGTGAATAGTATGAAGCCTAAAGAAATTATAAAATGAACTTAAATAATTACCTTAGTGTTCAAGACAAACACAAATTTAGTTGTCAAGAACAAAGCAATGTGAAAGTTATAACATCAAATAACTTTAAACAACACTGCTATATCACTCATACTATTCAAAGGGGATTAGAGATAATACCAATGCAAATGGACAACATTAATGGGTTCCCTAAGGGGTGTTCCATCAAGCTACATTAAGAGATAAACACCAGACCCATAATTGGTATCAACTATGTAAGGTCCCAACCAATTAGGGTTGAACTTATCTTTGTCTTCGTTGTCAGCACTAGCAGTTCGTTGATTTTCAATAAGAACAAAATTTCCCTTAGGAAATGATCAAGGGATAACATGAATGTTTTGTTTGCATTGTAATTGTTTAATGTGAGCTTGGAGATGTTCAAGAGCATTAATGTGTTGTTCATCGAGTATCTCAATTTGATGTAATCATTGTTCTTTATAAGTGTCAACGTCAAAAAGATCTCGGAGAGCAACTCACAAAGTACGAATTTCTAACTCCAAGGGCATAATTGCATCAGTACCATAAACAAGGCTATAAGGGGTATTTCCTGTGGATGATAGAATATTAGTTCTATAAGCCCAAAGCACATAAGATAGTTGTGTATGCTAGTATTTGTGATTGTTGCTAATAGTTTTCTTAAGGATTTTTTTGAGAAGCTTATTAGTATTCTCAGCTTGTCTATTAGATTGCGGATAATACGGTTGATCTGTAAACTCCTTACTATGAATCACTTAACAACTTGTTAGATTCACTAGGATATAGATTTAAAATTAAGATCATAACTGACGATGCTTGTGAATTGAGCAAATAACCACATAAAACCTAGGAAAGTAAAGAAGCTGACAAAAATCATGCACCAAGAAAAGAGAGACAAAGATTTGATTACGGAGTTCACCAGATTTTGGCTACATCTCCGAATCCACAAATAAGCATGATCGATGCCATTAATATGATGCAAAATTCCTTTTACACCACGATGGTCTTTCACTGAGTTACAATCTGCTTCCCAGGAAGATTCTTGCACTTCAGGCTCTTCCTGCTTCCACACTGCAATGATAGGATCTATCTGGCAACATGTTCGTGCCTAACTCCTTCGTCACCTTTACAATGCTTTCAAACAATAAAGCTGCAACTCACACTCCAAAAGAGTACATAGGCATCAAGCCTTTACAAAGGACTCAAAATTCATACAAAATCTCTCAAAGGAATCACTAAGTTATTATCTCTTCTCCCTAGAGACCACTTAGCCCATTATAAGAAAATTCTCACTTTCCCATAAACCCTTTACTAAGAGCAACAAAACTCTCCAAGAGCTAAGAAATGAGAACACACTTTACAAGAATTTCCCCAATTCTCCTAAGAGAAAATTCTCACGAGACTCCTTAAGTCTCCTTAATCCCAGAATTCTAAATCCCTGAATAGCTCCTAAGAGCATACATCCCCCTTTTTATACACAAAATATGCCTAATATGGCTTAACCAACAAAATAAATACTTAACCTCCTCTAACAACTCATACAGGGATTATTTGTATCTTTATTAACCCCCTTGGTTATTTAATTAGGTGGGTTTTGTTGGGTTATAGCTTAAAAAGCCATTTGGTTGTGCATTCGGCTAACAGTTCTATAACAAAACAAACCTTAGCCATATGCATTTAAGAACTCTCGAGTGGTCCATCAGTGGCTTAATGTTTTAGTAATTGTTTGGTCGGCGGTTCCAACCCTACTAGCCACGCTTTACCACAAACACCACCAGTTTAAAACAACAACAAAAAACTTTTCCATGCATATATTTAGCGCGATCTCCGTGGTGCAACGGTCCAACGACCGACTAATATGGGTGAGGTCGTGGGGTCAAACCCCAACAAACATTTGGTTAAAACAAACGAACAATCTCACCCATCATCGATGTTGGAGGGACACGTGTCAAGCTTCCAATCGCCGATGATGCTGATGTGTATGCTGACTTGCTACCTGCATGTCACTGACTGGGTGCCACGTGTCGCCCACTAATTGCTCCATACCATTTGACTCACATTACACGTGTCACCCACTGATTGGTCCATACGGTATGAGCCACCTGCCACGTTTCAGGTCAAAATTCATGCATGTGGATTCCGTACAGTACAGACTGGCACGTCAGCATGATGACGTCATCATCTGTACCTTCAAGTCAACCAAACTTTGACTACCAATATCTTGAGCATACGGTGTCGGATTTCGACGAAACGAACGTTGTCAGAATCGTCTCAACGAGCACTTTGATTTGATGTCAATTTTGATGAATTCCAAGATGATCAATTTTTTCACTTCCTGTCAGCCCCTAGTACCCTGTTTGATCAGACCTTTGACCAAGCATAACTCGCACGTACGACCTCCTTTTGACGTGATTCAAGTTGCATTGGAATCTTGTCGGCGAGCTCCATCCATTGATGCCAGTTTTAAGAGATTCTAAAGCTGTTGGATTTTTGAGGCCTTTGACATCCACCTGGATCAACGGTGTAGAGAAACGATGTTGAATATTAAATGTTTCAAGAAATTTTTGAACTTCTCTATTCTTAAATGGAATTCCATTGTTTGAAATGATTGTGGAAGGAAGCCCAAAGTGAGCAATTATGTGTTTCAACATGAAACAACAAATTGCTTTAGCAGTTGTAGAACGAAGGGGAATAGCTTCCACCCATTTTGTGAAATAGTCTGTTGTGGTTATAATAAACATATGTCCAATGGAAGAAGGTGATGAAAATTTTCCAATCAGATCCAACCCCCATACTAAAAACGGCCAAATGGGCACATTGGCATGAAGCTCAGCAGCAGGAGCATGGATCAAATTGCTATGCTCTTAACATTTGTGACATCATTTAACGTAGGTGAAGCAATCCTTCTCCATATGTCTCCAATAATAACCCATACAAATAAGTTTTTGCACTAACGAACGACCTCCAAAATGACCTCCATAGGCTGGTGCATGAGCCTACTCAAGTGCCAAAGGGATTTCAAAATCTTTAAGACATTGTAATAGGAGACCATTAAAAGATCTTCTATACAATGAATTTGCAAGGATTACATATTTAGTCACGAGCTTACGTAAATACTTTCAAGTATTCATTGTGGTAGGCTCGAGAATGGTACCATCTTTCAAGTAGTTGTATATTGTATCGTACCATTCACACAAAGCATCATGAGTGATCGCTAAAATGTATTCTAACAAAGTATCAATTGAAGGTTTGGTGATGGGATGGATAATAAAGGTGAAATCAGTGGAAAGATTGAATGGGGATATGAGAGAGGTTGCATTCGCCATTACATCTGCATGTCAGTTATCTTTGCATGGGATGTTATCAATGGTGAAAGAGTCAAATTTTTCTAATAGTCTCATTATAAGATCTTTGTATATCAATAATTTGTCATGTTTAGTTTGATATGTTCCATTGATTTTTTTGATGACCAATTGTGAATCGGCAAAGATCTTAATATGTTTAGCCTATAGAGATAAAGTAGTTTGCAGATTTGTGATCAATTCCTCATACTCCATTGTATTATTTGTGCATAGGAAATTTAATTGATAAGATAAGGGAATAGGTTTTCCATCGAGTGGAATTAGTATCACACCAGCACCAGAACCTTTTCTACACTTAGATCCATCAAAAAATAACTCCCATGGTTTAACATTAGTGAGTAAGACATGATCATCAGGAAAGGAATTAGTAGTAGGTGAAGCAGAAGGTGAAGGAGCATCAGCTAAGTGATTGGTTAAGGCTTGGCTTTGATTAGTTTTTGTGAAAAAAATTTAAGGTCAAACTCAATTAACAACATTATCCACTTAGCTAAGCATCCTAAAAGATCGGTTTTGTTCAAAAGATATCTTAGAGGATCAAATTTTGTGACAACCTGTACTTCAGAATTTAGTAAATAATGTCACAGCTTACCAGTAGCAAATACAATGAGCCAAAAATTGTTTTTCAATTGGTGAGTATCACGTCTCATAATCAATTAAAGTGTGGCTAATTTCATAAACAGGGTGTTCTTTACCATGATTGTCGTGTTGATACAATAATTTTCTGAGAGCATGGGTAGATGTGGTGATGTACAAGATAAATGATCCATGTGGTACATCAGGTTTTAAAACAAGTGTAGTGGCTAAATATTCCTTTAGACTCTCAAAATCCTATTTACAATCCTCATCCCAATCAAAAGGGACACCCTTTTTAAGGAGATGCATGAAATGTAATGTGTGATCAGCCAAAGATGCAACAAAATGACAAATAGCTTGAATTTGATCTTGTAACATGTAGTGCCCCTCTGGTTCGGTCGTTTTGGAATTCAAGTGAGTTTGTTGTTGAGTAGTCATGTTGTGTTCATAAAAGCGTCTTTGAGTATGTATGGTTAAGTGATTTATAGTGTGGTGTTAGCTTCTTGATTACATTATTTAATTGACTTTGTGGTACATGATAAGTTAATATTTTGATTATCAATGTAATTAAATTAAAATTGTTTTAGATGTTAGCTTAAATCAATTTTGAAAGTAAGTATTTATTTTTAATCAAATTATTGGAAATATAATTATATACTAAATAAAGGTATAGTAGGAAATATAAAGTATAGCTATATATATATATATAAACTAGCTCTAAACGTGTTTTCTTTAAATTGAAGTTAACCATAATAATATTGGATAAGTTAGTATCATTGATTAATTGTGAGACTTTAATTAATTAAATGGAAAAAGAAGGTGATTTTAAATAAATCTTGATGAAAAGATTTCCGAACTGATATTAAAGCATGATAGGATTGAAAAAGGAATAAATCATGCACATGCATGACTTCAATCAAATTGTAGTTAGGGAATCTTGCCCTTTTTTGTGGATTTTCAATTTTGAAATAATTATGGAAATGAATCTTTCCCTTTTTGTGAGTGTTATAGTTTTAATTTTTTTTAAAAAAATAAAACAAATAAAGTAAAAAATAAATAAAAATAAAACAAAAATAAAACAAAAATCAAAAATTAAAAAAACATAATCGCGGGGATATATGCTGGAAGTAGAAGCGATTTTGGGGGATCGTTGATTTTTGGTATTCGATCAACAGATGTGTCTGAAAGGTATTATTGGTGGAATAATTGCATTTGATGAGGGGTTTTTTTTTTTGGGGAAAAGAGGGAGGGAATTTAGGGAAGGTTTTGGTAGAAGCGGAAGAGGGGGATGGAGAGGTTGGACTTTGGCACCGAGCTCCGTTTCCACTGCGCAGGAATCCAGGTTGGCCTCTTTGTTACTCGTCATTTCATTTATCTGTTTAATGCAATAAGAAATTTGTTCTCTCTCTATTTCAAAGATTGATCGTTCATCTTTCTACATGATGTTCAAAGCTGTATTTGAACTCCATTTTAGAATTCGATACCTTAGATTAGTCGCCATTTTTGTTTGCGTGGAAGCCATTGAGCGATTTCAACTTACTCATTTTGTGCTTATGCGGCAATCATTACAGTTTATGAAATCAGTCTATTAGTGCACATGGATGGACCTTAATTCCTTTCTCAATCACGTCATAACCTTCCTAATTTCCAATCATAAAATCACTTTTCTTTAAGGAATCTTGTCATACAATTCACATGATTCGTAGCTGCGTTGCTCCTTAGAATCGTAGAGGATGTTAAAGTTATGAAATTCAACTTTGACCTAGAAATCGCTATTCATGGATTAGATTAGATAGTTACATCTTTATTGGTCCCTCTTAATAGCTCACTTGTTCTGGTTTTGCTCAAAGTTTCTTTTAGCGAATTTGTATGTGCTCTATTCATAATCATATCGTTCCATGTCACCATCGGTTGTACACCAATGCCTCCTGTTTTAGGCTATGAATCCCTTAGGTGGTTGCTCTATTCATTTTCATATGCATTTGGTTCTTAACCTCCCCTTCACTGGATAAATTTTGGCTACGAATTTCATTCTTTTGTGGAGAAGTGTTTATGACTTGTAGTTAGAAGTCGACGGCTTTATCCTTGAGGGTCTAGCAGATTGGTTGTGGGAAATGATTATAATTATCACAAGGTTAGAGTGTCCCCAAGATAGCGAGCACGAGCATAAACCTCAACCCCGTACACCTGGTGATCAACTATATATGTGGTACAATAGGGGTTACTGATGAGTGGAGGTTTTGCAGCCCTCGTCTGCTATACCTCTGTGTCTGCATGCACCTAGGAGACAAGCAAAGCTTACTTTGATAAGGTATGTTCTTGAATGCTTCATTAATTCAATGATTTGGAGGCTCCCTGGCGAAATCTAGTTATGCATACCTTGTAAACTTTGCATTCCATGTCATGCCGTCCTTTTTGCATCTGCGATTCCCTATTCATATTTCAAAGAGTTAAGTTAATGGCTAATTCTTGTATCAAATCTTGGTATTTACCGTGTCCATTGAATATCGTCATTTCAGATCTGTAACATTTAATTTCTCCTTCTCACTTCTTGAGTCATAGGTTTTGCACATGAAATATAGAGTTGGTTATAATTAAACGGTATATATATTTAAGTATAGTAAGAAGGATTAGTAAATAAATAAGTTAGCAAGATTATGAGACGTTTATTTACAAAAAAGTTTATGAATCTCATTTGTCAATCGCAATAGGATATATGTAGATATATATATCACAGATAATTTGGAATATAATAAGCAGTATATCAATTATAATAAAGGTAAACTTATACATATGTAAATATATCCGTATAAATGTATTGATTTTTGCTCAGTGATTTTCGCTATGTAGATAAGCACCTTGAGAGGTAAATTGAGGGAATGAGTATTTGTAATTAGAAATTGAAGGTTTAGTATACCCTTTTATTACATATTTCGATATTGGATTATATAACAAAATTAATATTCCATCAGAAAGAATATTGCATATTAAAAGTCAATGAATTAGGAAATGAGGGTGGAAATAATAAATTGGAAGAGGAGGGAGTTACTGTATAATATGTATATTGATATGAAGTTAGTTGTAGGGATGTTATCCTAAAAATGATCAAACCAATGAATTGTCTAGGTTGGTAATGAAGAGATTATTTAGAAGGAAAATTGGATTAATCGATATCATAGATAAGGGAAATGTATTGCGAGTTATTGTAAGTTTTATTTGATTTTGATTTACTTGATTAAATGAAATATACTTCCTTATGAAATGAGCCTTTGTTCTTAATTATTTTAGTTTTAATTAATCATTTCATAGTTAATTACGAGTTATTGTGGGAATGGTTTATATAGTGTAGTCATTGGTTAGGTATTGAGTTTTAGGAGAAAAAGGAAAATAATGCTTTTCATAGTTGTTGTGGTTGCCCTTTTAGATGGAAGCATATTGACATATACTATAGTACTTTAAATAGAAGTATACTTTTGTAGGTGACATTACCTTACTTTAAATAGATATGTAAAGGGACTAGAACTTAGAAATTATAAGGAAGTTTGGATTATATTTTATATTTAGAAGGTTTATTAATAGAATAGGTTTATTAAGTTTATAAATATTGAAGAGGTTTAGTTACTAAAGGACACTTATGTTTACCTTGCAAGTCAGTTAGGAAAAAAGTAATCTCGATTGCATTCGCATCGATGTCTCATGCTAATTAGGGTTAAATATTATTATTGCTTATATGGAATTTCAGTGACACTTGTGGTAGTTGGGTTTCGAAATGATTGTTTATAAGTTAAAATTACTTTTGAATAATAGGAGTCACTTAATAGATCAATGAGATGATCTTTTATTTTCATCACTCACCAATGAATTGTATAGTATGCTAGTTTCATGCTCATTTAGGTTATTTACCCATTTGTTTTACTTAAGTGTTGATTGGTAAAAATTAGGAGATTGTGGATTTTTGTTACGTGTGGAATTTGTTTGAATAAAAGGAATGTGTTGAAGTGATGTTTCCATTCATATTTTGTATGTAGGTGTGTTGGTTATTGTGAGTTGGTTTTAACAGTGTTGCCTTGGTTGTGATGGCGATCAATCATGAGGGTTCCGTCTAGATATGACTTTTGTCTTGAGTTAATTTTTGATTTGAAGAGTCTTTATTCATTGGGTTGGTGCTGAAGTTGGCTTGAAGCCCGTATCATTGACAACTCTTGTTTCTTCATTTTTCCCTCATTTGTGGATTGTCGTTCTTTTGGTTTCCAGAGGCTTGAGATTATTGTCAGTTGATGTCCTCTTTTTATGTGCCCTTGACGTGGCAAGTGTTTTGATATCATGATTTTAAAAGGGTTGTATATGAATTTTTGAGACGTTGGTTATGTGTTTATAGCGAGATGGTTAATGCCTCGCGTAGTTTGGTCATGAGACTATTTGTTTTATCTGTTACAGTACAACCCTTGTATAGTTTGGTTTATGTTAGGGGTCTTAGGGAGAGTGGCTCTTCGTGGGCGCCGGTGCCTCAGGATGAGGAAGGGCTCAGGATAACCCACGAAAGAGTAGTTAAACAAGTGATAACCTAAACAATAGAATTTAGAGGGTTGGGTAGTTTAAAAAACACAAGATAATAAAACATTGGATTCCTCGGTTATGCACTAGGGCTACCATAGACTAGTGATAGACTGAGAAGGCCGTGGTCGGCAAAGTCATAGTCTCGTCCTCACGAGAGATTATTGGCTCCGCATTAGCTACCCTATGTTGCTGGTGCCTTAGTTAGGAGGAAGGGCCAAGAGATCCATAGATGGGTGCCGGCGCCTCAGTTGGAGGAAGGGCCAGGAGAATCCCATGAGAGCTATGCGATGACACTCTCCACTTGACACCCTTGTGCTTGGTTGTAGTTGCCTCTGGTTATTGTATCTTCATGTTGTTTTCGAGGGCTAGGGAATCCGTAGATGGGTGCCGGCGCCTCGGTTGGAGGAAGTGCCAGGGGATCCCATGAGAGCTATGCGATGACCCTCCCGACTAGACACCCTTGTTATTGTTTCTTGTCGCCTCTGGATATTGTAATCTTTATGTTGTTTCAGATTCTGGTGAAAATGATTTATGAATGTTCTTTGGTGACTTGCTTAATTGTTATTGCTTGGGTTAAATGTGATGAGTTTCATAACTTTATTGTTTTTTATTGACTCATGGATGTTGTTGATTATGTCATTATAATCCTTGTTTTATGATACCTTTGTGTGGCGTTGAGTCTTGTGGTTCCCTATTTGGATGTCCTTGGTTGAGGTCTCTTCTTGTCAGCTCCTTAGCACGGGGGGTGGGTCTTCGGACCCACGTGGTCGGGTGGAACGTGCTAAGCACCCCATTGGGTCCCCAGTCGAGGATCGAGAGGTGCAGATTGGTGCTGTTGCGGCGACTCCAGAGTGGTATCCAGCTTGGAGCCAGTTAAGATATTGAGTATTTCTCTATTCATTTGTATCATGTTATCTTGTCATGCGTTTTCCGTCTATATTGGGAAACATGTTTGTATCATTGTAAGACTTGAACAGTGTAAAGTAATGAAAAGGATGTGATGTAATATTTATCATTGGTGAACCTTGTGTGGATATGGATCCATATCAGACGTTATTCAAGTATTGTATTTATTTAAGTGAATGGTTCTTGTTGATGGTTTATATATATGCTTCGTCATGGATTAGATTTGGTTTTCTTTCTTTATCATTGATGTATGGCATTAAGTTTCATAATGTATCCTCGTGTACCCCAAGGGACGTAAATGATATTGGGTTTGTTTAAATGAATTTTCATGTCATAACTTTTGTGCATCTTATGCATGTTAGTTTTACTTTAAAAAAAATAAATAAATTGTGTGGTAAATCGTTGCCTTAGTTGTCCTTTTGGGTTCAGTGACCTGGGCATTACATAACATGCACAACTAAGAAATATTCCTAGGAGGTGGCATGTCAATGATTGCATAAATTTTCTTTGTGTCCATCTCAATGCCTCTGAGATTTGAAAAACCCCAAAGGTTTACCACTATCTATGCCAAAGACACACTTTTTTGGATTTAATCGCATGTTGTAATGTTTTATGCGTTTAAATATTTTACGAAGGACGTTCACATTGTCTTGTCCTGTTAACGATTTAGCAAGGATATCATCAACATAATATTATAAAATTTTGTGAATATAATTGTGAAATATTAATTTCATTGCATGTTGACAAGCTGCATCAGAATTATTTAAACCGAAGGGCATCACAACCTAACAAAATGTTCCCCAAACATTTGTAAAGGTGGTTTTGTATTGATCTTGAGGATTAATAAGGATTTGATTATAACCAGAAAACCCATCCATGAATGACAACAAAGCATGTCTAGTAGTTGAATCCATGATCATGTCTATATTAGGAAACATAAAATCATCTTTTAAAGAGGCTTTATTCAAGTCTCAAAAATATGTGCATATCGTAATATGATTATCGGGTTTTGCAACTATGAAAATGTTTGAGATCCAAGGAGAATAATCAATAGGTCTAATAAATATTGCATCAAGAAGTTTCTCAAGTTCCCCTTTAACACGCAAGGCTACGTTAGGGTGCATTTTGTGGATCTTTTGACATACGGGTTTAGCATTTGTAGCAAGGACAAATTTATGCATCACAAGTTTTGGGTCAATTACTAGCATATCAAAATATTTCCAAGCAAAAAATTTAGGAAAATCATGAACTAAAGTGGTTGTATCTTCTTGTTCCTCATCATCAAGGAACCTCCCAGTCTTAATAACTTTATCTTTATCATTAATTTCCATTAGCACATCAATTGTATCTCCTAAAGGGAGTGCATTGGATTTAGGACTTTTAGATTCAAAAAACTCTTTAGTGATATCACTAGCTTATTGCTCGATAATGTTCAAAGAATGGGTAATGTGTTTCATGTAAGTAAGGAAGGATGGGGTATCATAAATGCCAAACATTTGTTTCAAAGCCTCATCACTATCAACATACGTCCATGAAGGTGGTAAGGATATATCAAGAAAATCAAGATGTTGGATTGTGAGTTTGTGTTGTGGATGACATGTTATAACATTAATGTGTAAAGATGGTTGTTGAGTAGCTTTGGTAATTTTATAAAAATAATATCCCAATCCTTTTTTTGTTTCTTGCATATTAGGTTCAATAGGGACACAAATACCTTGTTCATGTTTTCCATACCCTTTTCTAGTATATCCTAATTTTTTTACAAATTTATAACCTTTTCCATAAATTCTTTCCATTTCATGTAGGGTAGGCAGGGATTGGTAATCTATCTCATCAAAATTTGTTGTATATGTTGCATTGTCATCTATATTGTAGGAGATAGATGCTTGAGACAATTGTTCAGAGTTTTGAGTGGACATAATTGTTGGTTGTTCTTGTTTCACATCTTTCTTTTGCATGAGGATATATTCACCCATAAACGAGGGTGTGAATTCTAAGGATCCCAATCATCACCAAATAATTTAGATACTATCTCGTATCGTTATGCTCAATTTCAAGAGGGTCTATGTTAGAGGTTGGAATTAATGTTTTCAAAGGACTTGTAACCCTTTTGTTGACTACTTTTGTTTGACCATCAGTTCAAGGATAGTAAGTTGAACTAAAACTCAGATTGGATTCTTCCATAAAGTCCTCCAAAATTTTCCTACAAATTTAGTCTCTATTAGAGACAATGCTCCTAGGAAGTCCATGTAATCTAGAACTATCTCCTTGAAAAACAAGTTGGAAATGTTAATAGCATCACTTGTCTTTGTACATGAAATGAATGAGCCATCTTAGAAAACCTATCAACTACCACAAAGATTAAATCGTGCCCCTTTTGAGTTCTCAATAGACCAAGTACAAAGTCCATACTGAATCCCATGACCTATTGGGGATTGGCAATGGCTGATACAAACTTGCATTTTGGCTACTCCCTTTAGCATGTTGGCACACTTTACACCTCTCCACAAACCTCTTAACACCATTGTTCATACTTGGCCAATAATAGTGCGCACTCAATTGATCTAATGCCTATTTTGTCCAAAATGCCCTACCAAGCTGCCACTATATTTTTCCTTCAACAAATTCTCTCTCATGGAGCTTCTTGGAATGAAAAGTTGGCTACCCTTGAACAACAGACCCTCTTGCATCATGAAATCCATCCAAGGACTTCTATTCTTGTTAAGAGGATTCTCACATGCTTCATATGCTTCCTTGAAGTCTACATCTTCCTTGTACATCTCTTTCAAGTCTTCAAATCCCAATATGCTCACTTGAGATTCCTGCATGATCAAACTCCTTCTACTCAAAGAATCTGAAACTTTATTAGATTGACTACTCTTATGCTTGATAACAAAAGTAAAACTTTACAAAAATTCAATCCATTTAACATGCCTTTGACTCAACTTATGTTGACTACATATAAATTGTAAAGCATGATTATTTGTGAAAAAAACAAACTCCTTAGGAATGAGATAATACCTCCATTTCTTCAAAGCTTGTATGATAGCATAAAACTCATGATCATAAGCTTAATACACCTCTTTTTTGCATAATTGAGTTTTTCACTAAAGTAAGCAATAAGCTTTCCATCTTGGCACAAAACAACACCTATAGTAGTCCCACTACCATCACATTCAACTTGAAAAAGCTTAGTAAAATTAGGAAAATGAAAGATAGGTTCCTTTGTTATCTTCTTAAGCATTTTGAAAACTCTTATCAACAGTCTCAGTCCAATAGAGTGTCTTCTTATCTCCTTTAATTATATATACTATTAGAGCACAAATCCCACTAAAATTCCTTATGAATTTTCTATAGAAGCTAGCCAAACCATGAAAAATTCTTATCTCAAAAAAACTCTTAGGAGTAGGCCATTCAATGATTGCCTTTGTCTTCTCCTTGTCCATCTTCATTCCTTCTTGTGAGATAACAAACGCCAAGTATATCAATTATGTCTTCAAGAAAGTACACTTCTTGAGATTGATTAGTAGCTTCTCTTCATGCAACTTGTCTAATACCATCCTTAAATTCCTAAGATGACCTTCCTTTGATTGAATATATACCAAGATATCATCCAAACATACTATAACAAACTTGTGAAAGCTTTAAGCACCTCATTCATAAGCCTCATGAAAGTACTTGGAGCATTGGTTAAGCCAAATGGCATAACTAGCCATTCATAGAGCCCATCATTTGTCTTAAAGGTTGTTTTCCACTCATCACCCTCTCTAATTATAATTTGATGATAGCCATGTTTCAAGTCTATCTTAGAAAAATACTTAGCTCCACTCAAACAATCTAACAAATAATCAATTCTTGGCAAAGGGAATCTATACTTGATAGTAATTTTATCGATTTCTCTAGAATCTACGCACATTCTCCAACCTCCATCCTTCTTAGGAATCAAAACTATTGGAACAACACAAAGAATTAAAATTTCCCTTATCAATCCTTTCTCCAACAATTCTTGCACCTGTTTCTTGATTTCTTCATTCTCCTTTGGAGTCATCCTGTAAGTTGCCTTATTTGGAAGGTTTGCTCCTAGAATCAAGTCTATATGATGGTGAATGCTTCTCAATAGAGATAAATCATTAGGTAGATCATCCACTACTATGTCTACATACTCATCAAACATATCTTGAATTTCTTGAGGCAAATCAATCAACTTTGTGCTAGTGACTACACTTTTAGGCTTTCCTATTAAGGCAAAGTTTACCTCTTCCTTCTTCATTTGGTGTAAGAAATATTTACCACTCATTAGTAGTAATTTTGAGCTTGTTTCAACATCAACATGTTCTTCTTTCAAGGGTGTAAGAGTATGCTTTCTTCCAACTTTTTTAAAAGTGTAAGTATTATGCCTCCCATCATGCATAGCCTTCCTATCATATTGCCAAGGTCTCCCAAGAAGAATGTGACAAACATCCATGGGCATGACATCACACACCGCTTGATCTTTGTAGGTTCCTATTTGGAAATCCACCTTGCATTTTTCATTATCCAAGAGCCGATGCCCCTTTTGCAGCCATGATACTTTGTAAGGAGTAGGATGCATTACCTTTTTGAAACCTAGTTTCTCTACCATCTCTATTGAAACAAGATTGTCTATACTCCCACTATCTATGACGACTTTACAACACTTTCCTCTACTCTTGCATGTTTTCCTAAACAAATTCTTCCTTTGAGGTTATTCGATGATTTCCTTATTGGGTTTGAATAGTACTCTCTTTATCAAGAGTGATTCACCAACTTCAAGTGGATCTTTATAAACCATAGGTTCTTCTACGTCTTCCTCCTCTTCACCTTGAGCCACATGAAAACATCTCTATTGACTAGTAGAGAGGTTTTCTGGAAATTCATATGATCTATGACTTGCATATTTATTGCATCTAAAAAATTTACCCATAAACCTTCCTCTTCCTCTTTGGTAAGGTCTTCTTCCTCTTGATGCATAGTATCCTCTTGGGATTTTTGAGCTGCTAGCCTCCTCTTGAGATGATTACAACTTCCTTCTACCCCTTTGTTTTTCTCTACCTTTGAAAGTTCTTCCCCTTCCTCTTAAATATGAAGTTTGCTTCCTGGAAAACTTCTCTTCCTCCTTGAGTGCCAATTGATAAGCTTCATCAACTGATCTAGGAGAAAGAATATTAATCTCATCTAGAATAGTAAATTTTAGACCATTAAAATATCTTGCTATCTTTTCTAAATCATCCTCTATATGTCCTACTCTTATAGTTAGCTTATAAAACTCCTCTGTGTAGTCTCTCACCGACATGTCTCTTTGCCTTAAATTTGGAAGTGTTCTAAATAGACAAGTTTGATAATCTTTAGGTGTGAACATACCTCTTAATTTTGCAACCATTTTGTCCCAATCACCTCTATATGTCCCGATCTTATGGTTAGCCTATATAGAACTCCTTTGTGTAGTCTCTTATTGACATGTCTCTTTGCCTTAAATTTTAAAGTGTTCTAAATAGACTAGTTTGATAATATTTAGATATGAACTTACCTCTTTGTTTTGCAACCATTTTGTCCCAATCTTTGATCTTGGGCTCTCCTTTTCTTATCCTCTCCTTCTGTACTCCATCCCACCTAATGGATGCATGACCCTTTAATCTTGTAACAACAAATTTCACCTTCTTTTGATCATCCACCTTTTTATACTCAAAGCACTTATCTAATGCATCAATCAAATCAATGAGTTCTTCAGGCTTCAAGCTACTCTCATACAAAAGAATCTCCATCTTAGGTTTGGAACTGATTCCCATAATAGCTTTGATCATTCTATTTTCTACCCTCTTCTTCTTCTGGGACAATTGCATCTACATCTGCTTCTTCCTCATTGACATCTCCTTGATCTATGCCTCTCCTCTGAGAAATTTAACTCGATCTCCTCTAAAATTTCAACATTTACAATTGGTCTTCCTTGACCTCATCCTCTTCCACGGGCTCTGAATGCCATCTCTTGACAAAGAAGATCCTTTTTCACCCATGTAGGAGTTAGTTCCTTCTTTGATACCAATAATGTTGTAGGCCTGAGAATTTTTTTTCTTCTCATACAAAATTGAATTCTCAACTAATCAACAACTCTATTAAAATGAATTGAAACATCAATCCTTTACTTAGCTCTAATACCACAAATGATGTCAAGCTTCCTCGGGGATTAGGCTAAGACAAAAAACCAAAAACATATACATAATATATATATAATCCTACTAACCACACTTACACCAGACAATCACCTAATCTAAGCTATTAAAACCATCAACAAAGTTCTAGCACATTCCTAGACCCCATTTCCCTTATTAGGTGACCTAGGAGCTTGTAGCCTTTCTTAGAGACCTTTTCTTTTATAAATTCCTTCATACAACTGATAATGGAGATCTGAGACTGATTTGGATACCCTTTTGGACCTTACTAAACATATGTGAAAATTAGATTGGGCTGTTTTGTATGAAATAGGTAAAAATTAGATTGTTACAGTCAAATTAGGCCTCCTTTTTAGGACTGTTATGGAACAAAAAATACTAAATGGATTAATCAGGTCTTGAAATTCATATGGAAGGTTTATTTAGAAAATTTTAACATGCCTAGTAGTCCCTAGTCTTGAACATTCTCGAAATACAATAATTTGCACTAAAAATAGTCAAATTGCCATGTAAAAAGCTAGGAAATCAAGGGCTTTGTGAAAAAGGAACTTGCACATGTGGGAAAATCATGAAACTTGGAACATCTTCTCATATAAAAATAAGCATCAAGAATCCAAAATTTGCACGAAGGAAACATAATTTAAGCCTATGCCCTAGTTTGAGGCCACAAAGCACATAATTAGGCCTAAAAATCACAAAACTAAGTGTCAAGACCTCAAATAAATTTTGTTGGCCTTGTTTTGGCCTTGTTGAAGTGTCTAAACCTTCACAAAGGTGAAATTATTGCTTTAGATTTCTGTTTTCAAACATTAGCTTGTTGTCTTATCATTAACAACATGATAGTTTTGAGGAAATATGAATAAAACTTGCAAAAATCACCTCAAACTTCACATACTTGCTTTAATCTTCTTAAAAAACATTTGCACATTTATTATTCTCACAAATTTATCAATAAATGGTTGTTTCCCTATGTTTAGCTCATCAAAATCCTCTCCTAAAGTCACTCAACAAACCCTAAAGAAGCTCAACAACATGCTGGGAAGGGAAAATCAATTAGATATCATGGTTGCACACCTCTATAACTCATTTTCTACCTTATTTACATGATAATAAGGATTTATGGCCTTATTTAGTTCATAACCGCTCTAACTTCACTTCTACCACCCATTTACAAGCCTTATTTTCGACATTTACACAAATTCGAAATTTGAACTACATACAAATGGAGGAAACAAACTTAGAACATACCTAGCAGCCTAAACCTTATGATAATATTATTTTTTATCTCTTATCTAGCAATGATGCTCCTGCATCATACTACCAAGGAACAAAAAGAGCTACCTTCATTTGTTGTTGTTGTTGTTGTGCATCAATTTTTCTACACTTGTACCCAATTTAATGATGCCACCCTTAGTCATCCATGTTGAATCTTTAGCTAGCTGACTCTTCCATTTGACCAAATATTGAAATTATTCTTTGTCCCTTATTTTTTTGGCCACCTTCTTGTCCAAAATTGCCTCAGGTTGCTTTGGTGTCTCCTTGGGCAACTGCTGCTCCCACTCAATGATCTAATCTTCACCTGTTTCAAGCACTTGGACTATTTGTTCTTCACCTTTGTAAGGGTATAGATCTGCAACATTAAAGATAGGAGAAATTCCAATTCCTTTTGGAAGTTCTATCTCATATTTATTGCTTGAAAACCTCCTTAGAACCTTACGAGGACCAATTTTCTTCATTTTCAGCTTGTTGTACTCACACTTTGGAAACATTTATTTTCTGAGATGAGCAAGAACAAAATCACCAAAATTAAAATTGACCTCCTTCCTTTTTTGATCAACTCCCTTCTTGTACTTGATGGTGTTCTCTCCAAGCTTCTTCTTCACCTGTTCATGCAAGTCTTGCATTGCACTTGCAAATTCTTCACCATCAACACTTCTTGTCTCTATTTTACCAAAAGTTCTTAGCTCATACACTCCTCTAGGATGCACACCATACATGATTTGAAAAGGAATCATACTTGTACTTCTATCAGGTGAGTCATTGTATGCAAATTCTACTTGTGCAAGCACTAAACCCACTGTTTCAGATGCATACTCAACAAGCTCCTTAAGATGTTTCAAAGGCTCCTGTTGACTAATTTTGTTTGACCATTTGTCTAAGGATACTAAGCTGAATTGAAACTTATATTGGTTCCCAAATTATTCCACAAATTCCTCCAAAAGTGTCCTACAAATTTAGTGTCTCTATCATAGACAATGCTCCTAGGAAGTCTATTTAATCTAACTATCTCTTTGAAAAATAAGTTGGCAATGCTAGTATCATCACTTGTCTTTATACATGGAATGAAATGATATGTCTTAGAAAACCTATCAACTACCAAAAATATTGAATCATGCCCCTTTTGAGTTCTTGGTGGACCAAGTACAAATTCCATACTTACTGAATCCCACAGCCTATTGAGGATTGGAAATGGCTGATACAAAACTATATTTTGGCTGCTCCCTTTGACATTTTGGTACGCTTTACACCTCTTCACAAACCTCTTAACATCATTGTTCATACTTGGATAATAATAGTGTGCACTCAATTGAACTAATGTCTTATTCTATCTAAAATGCCATGTCAAACTGCCACTATGTTGTCCTTCAACAAATTATCTCTCATGGAGCTTGTTGGAATGCAAAGTTGGCTACTCTTGGACAACATACCCTCTTGTATCATGAAATCCATCCAAGGACTTCTATCCATGCTAAGAGGATTCTCACATGCTTCATATGCCTCTTTGAAGTATGCATCTTCCTTGTACATCTCTTTCAAGTCAAATCCCAATATGCTCACCTGAGACTCCTGCATGATCAAACTCCTACTCAAAGCATCTGAAACTTTTTTAGATTGAACACTCTTTTGCTTGATAAAAAAAGTAAAACTTTACAAAAATTTAATCCATTTAACATGCCTTTGACTCAACTTATGTTAACTACTTATAAATTATAAAGCATGATTATCTGTGAACAAAACAAACTCCTTAGGCATGAGATAATGCTTCCATTTATTCAAAGCTTGTATGATAGCATAGAATTCTTGATTATAAGTTGAATACACCTCTTCTTTGCATCATTTAGTTTTTCAATAAAGTAAGCAATATACTTTCTATCTTGGCTCAAAACAACACCTATAACAGTCCCAGTACCATCACATTCAACTTGAAAAAGCTTAGTAAAATCAGGTAAAGACAAGATATGTTCCTCTATTATCTTCTTCTTAAGAATTTGAAAACTCTTATCAGCAACCTTATTCCAATGGAATGTCTTCTTATCTCCTTTAATTGTATCTACTATTGGAGCACAAATCCCACTAAAATTCCTTATGAATTTTCTATAGAAGCTAGTCAAACCATGAAAGCTTCTTAAATAAAAAATACTCTTAGGAGTAGGCCATTCAATGATTGCCTTTATCTTCTCCTTGTCCATCTTCAATCCTTCTTGTGAGATTTATTAGTAGCTTCTCATCATGCAACCTGTCTAATACCATCCTTAAATTCCTAAGATACTCTTCCTTTGATTGATTATATACCAAGATATCATCCAAATATACTATAACAAACTTACTTGTGAAAGATTTAAGCACCTCATTCATAAGCCTCATGAAAGTACTTGGAGTGTTGATTAAGCTAAATGGAATAACTAACCATTCATAGAGCCTATCATTTGTCTTAAAGGCTATTTTCCACTAATTACCCTCTCTAATTCTAATTTGATGATAGCCACTTTCCAAGTCTATCACAAAAAAGTACTTAGCTCCACTCAAACAATCCAACAAATCATCAATTCTTGGCAAGGGGAATCTATACTTGATAGTAATTTTATTGATTGCTCTAGAATCTGTCCATATTCTCCAACCTCCATCCTTCTTAGGACTCAAAACTATTGGAACAACACAAGGACTTAAAATTTCCCTTATCAATCCTTTCTCCAACAATTCTTGCACCTGTTTCTTGATTTCTTCATTCTCCTTTGGAGTCATCCTCTAAGCTACCATATTTGGAAGGTTTGCTCCTAGAATCAAGTCTATATAATGGTTGATGCTTCTCAAAGGAGGTAAAAAATTAGGTATATCATCCACTATTATGTCTACATACTCATTTGGAACATATCTTAAATTTCTTGAGGGAAATCAATCAACTTTGTGCTAGTGACTACACTTTTAGGCTTTCTTATCAAAGCAAAGTTTACCTCTTCCTTCTTCATTTGGTGTAAGAACTCTTTACCTCTCATTAGTAACACTTTTGAACTTGTTTCAACAACATGTTATTTCAAGGGTGTAAGAGTATGCTTTCTTCCATCTTTTTCAAAAGTGTAAGTATTATGCCTCCCATCATGCATAGCCTTCCTATCATATTGCCAAGGTCTCTCAAGATGAATGTGACAAACATCCATGAGCATGACAACACACACCACTTGATCTTTATAGGTTCCTATTTGGAAATCCACCTTGCATTGTTCATTAACCAAGAGTTTATGCCCCTTTTGCAACCATGATACTTTGTAAGGAGTAGGAAGCATTACCTTTTTCAAGCTAGTTTCTCCACCATCTCTATTGAAACTAGATTATCTGTACTCCAACTGTCTATGATGAATTTTCAACACTTTCTTGTATGTTTTCCTAAACAAATTCTTCCTTTGAGGTTGTTCTACGATTTCCTTGTTGGGTTTGAGTAATACTCTCTTCATCAAGAGTGATTCACCAACTTTAGGTGGATCTTCATAAACTACAAGTTCTTCTACCTCTTCCTCCTCTTCACCTTGAGCCACATGAAGGGTTTTATAGAAATTCATATGATCTATTACCTAGATATTTGTTACATCTAAAACAATTACCCATAAACCTTCCTCTTCCTCTTTGGTAAGGTCTTCTTCCTCTTGATGCATAGTCTCCTCTTGGGATTTGTGAGTTGCTAGCCTCCTCTTGAGATGATTGCAACTACCTTCTACCCCTTTGTTATCCTCTACCTCTAAAAGTTCTGCCCCTTCCTCTTGAGTATGAAGTTTGCTTCTTGGAAAGCTTCTCTTCCACCTTAGGTGCCAATTGATAAGCTTCATTAATTGATCTAAGAGAAAGAATAGTAATCTCATCTAGAATGGTGAATTTCATACCATAAAATATCTTGCTACCTTGTTTAAATCATCCTCTATATGTCCTACTCTTATAGTTAGCCTATAAAACTCCTCTATGTAGTCTCTTACTGACATGTCTCTTTGCCTTAAACTTTGAAGTGTTCTAAATAGACTAGTTTGATAATATTTAGGTATGAACTTACCTCATTAATTTTGCAACCATTATGTCCAAATCTTTGATCTTGGGATTTCCTTTTCTTATCCTCTCCTTCTATACTCCATCCCACGAAATGGATGCATGACCCTTCAATCTTGTAACAAAAAATTTCACCTTCTTTTCATCATCCATTTCTTCATACTTAAAGTACTTATCTAATGCATTGATCCAATCAATAAGTTCTTCAAGCTTCAAGCTACCCTCATACATGGGAATCTCCATCTTAGGTTTGGAATTGATTGCCATAATAGCCTTGATCATTCTATTTTCTGCCCTCTCTTCTTCTTCTGGGACAGTTGCATCTACATCTCCTTTTTCCTTTGATTCTTCCTCACTGGTATCTCCTTGATCTATGCCTTTCCTCTAAGTCATTTCAACATCCTGTAGTCTTATCCTAAGATTTCTAATCTTTAAAATTTTGGCATTTGCAGCTGGTCTTCCTTGACCTTGTTCTCTTCCACATGCTCTAAATGCCATCTCTTGATAAAGGTCTTCTTTCACCCTGGTAGAAGTTAGTTCCTTCTTTGATATCAGTAATGGTATAGGGCTAAGAAATAATTTTCTTCTCATACAAACTTGAATTCTCAACTAATCAGCTACTTTGTTGAAATGAACTAAAACATCAATCCTCTACTTGGCTCTAATACCATAAATGATGTCAATCTTCCTTAGGGATCAAGCTAAGACAAAAGGCCCAAAATATATACATAATACATAGAACCCTACTAACCACACTTACACCATATAATCATCTAGTCTAAGCTATTAAAACCATCAACAAAGTTCTAGCACATTCTTAGACCCCATTTCCCTTAGTAGGTGACCTAGGAGCTTGTAGCCTTTCTCAGAGACCTTTTCTGCCACATGCATAGAGTAAACCTGAAACTTGAAGTCAAGCCCAAGACCATGGAGAGCACACCCTCGACTTAAGCCTCCTTCACTATTCATGTGGGCTCTAGGACGAACCCGACTTTTATTCCTTCCAAGGAGAGAAAATCAAGGTATGGAGATCAATTTTTTAATTCAATTTGAGCATAGATAATTCAATTACTATCTATGTCTCTCGCATTGTCAAATGATTGAAAATACATTAAGTATTAAAAAATGGAGAAACATAAAGATAGGGAGAAAAAATGAAGGGAAGGATTGAGCTTGATAAATTAGATACAAGAAAAGATAATGACAAAATAGATCTAGATATAAAATAGATAGAATGATATGTGAAAGATAAAGAGTAAAAGAGAAAAATAAAAGAAATAAATAGAGAGAAAGAGGTAGGGACATGGTGAGACAACAAAGGAAAGGTTGTGAGAGAAATTCAAAAAAGTAGACAAAAATGATAAAAATATCAAAAAAGAATCATTAAAATTAAAGAAAGTAAAAATAAAAATGAATAACATATAGATTAATAAATAAACAATGATTGACCAAAAAGCAGAAAGAGAGATAGAATTAAGATAAAGAGACAACAAAGATATACTCATGTAAGCAATTTGAATAAATAATAAATAAATTTAGAAATACATAAAAAACATATAAATAAAGTGGAGAGAGAGAGAGAGAGAATTTTAAACATAGAGATAAATATTACAAAAGTATCCGAAGAAATGATAAATAAAAAAAGGGAAACAAAAATAGAGAAATATTGGTGAAAAAATAAACTCTTTAAAATAGATATGCAAAGAATAAATACAAATAGAGAGAAACACAAACTAAAGAAAATGTAAGAAATCAAATCAATAGATATTGAGAGAGTGTTAATGTGACACAATAAGTAAACTACATAAATGATAGATTAAAAAAGATAAACAAAAAAAAAAAAGAAAAGAATCAAAGATTTAAAAATAGATACAAAATAAGAAATTAATTTAATATAAAATACACGAATGAAAAAATGTAACATAGAGAAAAAGATAGGTAATATTAAAAGTGTAGGCAAAAAAGAAACAATATATAGATAAAGAATGAGATAAATTTATAGAAAAATTAACCATAGAAAGTAGAAACATAAAAAGAAAAAAAGAAGGGAGAAAGAATAAAGGTTGAGATAGAAAGAAGAAAAAATGAAAGAATAAGTAAATGAAAGTGAGAGAACAAATAAAAAATCAATATATAAAGAATAGTTAGTGAAAGGGAAAAACAATAGGATGAATGAAAGTATTAAGTGAAAGAAACAATAAATCATAAAAAATAAAAGGGGAATAAAAATGAGAGAGTGGGAGAGTGAAATAAAAATAAACAAAAACAAAAAAATTGTGAAAGAAACATAAAAATAAATAATGAAGGTAATTAAAAAGGGAATTGAAAATATAAATAAATAGAAAACAAAAATGGGGTAGAAAATGAACAAATCATAAAAAGAAAAGAAAAGAAAAGTGAATAAAATAAACATTGAGTGTCAAATAAGAAAGAGAGAGCGAGAGAGAAAGAAAGAAAGAAACAATCATGTAAAGATGAAGAATTACATGGTGAAGAAGAAACACTTAATGTCAAATAAGAAAGAGAGAGACAAAAAAAATTATGTAAAGACAAAGAATTACATGGTGAAGGTAATTAAAAAGGAGTTGAAGAGAAATAAAAATGTGGTAAAAAGAAAAAGACAATTTTAAAAAGAAAAAAAGAGAGACAAAAACAAAGCTAAATTAAGAAAAATATAGATTGAAAGAAAACACAAATAAAAGTAATAAGAAATAAACTGATATGTGCATGGACAAAGTAAGAAAGAGACACACAAAAAAGAAAAGAAAAATAAAAAATAGGGGAAGAAATTAAGAGGAAAACAAATGAGAAATATATGAATGAAAAAAGTAATATAGAGAAAAACAAAGATAATATAAAAATCAAGACAAAGAAAAATAAAGTAATAGAATGAGATAAATAAATACAATAACAAAAGTAATTGAAAATTATGTGACCTACAAGAGATGCTCAATCAACCTTAACAAACAAGCAAAAAATTATAGAAAAAAATATGACAAAACGAGAAAACATAAGATAAATAGAGGGAGGGAGAGTGACAAATCTACATACAAAGATAAAAATGAAAAAATGATAGAAATGAAACAAGAGAAAAGATAAAAGATAGATAGAGAGAATTAAACAAATAGAGAGTGAATGAGAAAGAAAAAGAGAGTAAATTCAAATGTGGAGCATATTTCCACAGATACAAAACATCATGGATACGATAATACAATTACAAAATGATTCCCATATATCTACGAGAAAGGTACATCAAGTACTAGAATAATACATCAATGAAGATTATGGTACAAAATAAGGGAGTCTTCAACAACGTGAAGCTTTGGAACTCTGCATTTGCTTCTGCATCACGAACATAACCTAGGAACCCAATGGGGTGCATAACACGTTCCACCCGACCATGTGGACCCAAAGGTCCGCCCCCTGTGCTAGGAGATGACAAGAAAGGACCCAAGACCAAGACAGACAAGCAAAACGATCACAAGACCAAACCATAAGGTCATCCAAATATAACACACAACAATCTCAAAGATCACTTACAAGGTGACTTCTTCCAGAGGCATACAAAGGGAAAGCAAGGGATTTTATGACACCAATATTCATTTATGCTCAACTAGAGGGTACGTAAATACTTGGGTTCCCCAACCATCTCAAAATATGACTACAAGAAAGACAATGCATAAATTCTCCTCAGTTAGAAATAACACTAAAAGGAAGACTTACATCATGGAACCACAAAACGACAAGTGATAAACAAAAGAAGCAATATCATAACGGGACCTTCAAAATGAAATAAGATAACATAATCAATTCAATACAACATCAAACACAATTACCAACAATAAATCATCCATTAGAGCATCCAAGGGAAAGCTCAATATCCTCCTTACAAGGTATCCAATCAGTTACACTCTGGCTAATAACCACTTAATATAGACCAATCACAAAACAAAACCAAGCTTTTATTTAACAGGGAAAATAAATAGACTGGTTTAGGAAATGGAATAACCCATAGCACAAAATGATTTAGCCGCATACAGATTTTTCCAACCATGAGACTGATCCTCATACAAATAAGTATTGAGCAGGAAAAACAAGAAAACTTAGCAACCCCGCATGACACCACATAAAACAATTCTTTCATGTAACAGATAAAGGCATAATTGATTTGCAATGGAGTGAACATAACACCCAAATGATCTAGTCCTGTATAGGTTCTTAAAATTGAAACAAATCAAGGTCAATACCAGCGGAAAAAGTTGGAGGAGTGGTGCCACTGGGAGAAGAGAAAGATCAATACCAGACAAGAATAGTTTGGGGTAGTGATCATTGCCAACGATATCCCCAACTTTCGAATATGTTCTATTGACCACGCTATAGAAAACATTCCTCTCCAAGGTTGTTTCCCAAAGAAATTGTTTTTCCAGACCCCCCGAACCATATGGCAAAATTCCTTTTTTCTCCAAAGGCCTTCCACACTTCCCGTAGAAATGCCAATTGACAGATGTGATAATTCTCAAGCTTTAGAAACTTTTAGCAAAATGCAATTGACAGGTGTAAAGTCAATTTTTATGTAGAAGACATGTGTGCAACATGAAAAGGCATAAGGACACGAGAGGACAATGAATTTTCATTTAACCAGAATCCTCACTCCAAAATAAATTATTAAATATTATTTACATATAGTTTAAAACTGCACTTTAATCTATTTATTTATTACTAAAGTATTTATTTGTTTATTTACTTTAAACAAAGCAATTTAATTCAATCCTTTGTTACAGCCCATAACATTTCATAAAATTAATCTATTTGCTTATAATTGTTTCTTTGTTTTTATTTATTTATTTATTCTATATTTATTAATTTTTGACTTAACATTATTATTTCATTTGTCATAACTTATAATTATTTAAAAGCATTTATTTTAAAACTTAATCATATGTATATATATATATATACTTCAATTTTTTTCAAAAGGACCCTTATAATTTTGATATATTGAATATTTGAGTTTCCCAAATTTAAAAAGACACCCTTATAATTATTTTCTATTAAAATAGTGTCTTTAATAAAGACATAATATAACTTATTAAATCTGTATCCCTCTAGGAAACTCTTAATAATTTAATAATTTAATTAATGATATTCGATAAAAAAACTAACCATATAATAATAAAGCATTTACTCTTGACATAGCACTTTATTTTAATTAGCTAATTGAACAAGACCACTTAAAATGTTTAAGTTTACCAAATAACCCAATTATCAATGAAATAACACTTACACTAAAATCTAGAAAGACCGATTCAAAGGGGCGCTACATTGCAAACAAAAAAGAGAGAGAATAAAGAGAATGAAATTGAAAATTTTTATAAAAATGTGAAAATATAGAAATGGGCAAGGAAGATGGATAGACAAAGAAAGATACTTAATGAGAGGATGAGAAAAATAGATAACAAATAAAAGATAGAAAGACATATGGGGAACAAAAATAAAGAAATAATTTTGATTGGTGAAACCATGTGGTTTCTAGATCTAAGACACTTTTGATTCAAAAGGCAGAAGAGAAGGATGTTATATTACTTAATATGAATTTATCGTTGATGTATCAATCAATATGTATACTAAAATCAAATTATGATTTTTTTGTAAATCAACTTCCAATTAATCAAAATATTTCAATCCAAACCCCTTTCAAAGACAATAAAAATGTATGGACTTCTTTCTCTTTTTTTTTTGTTGAATTAGGGATATCCCCACGATCCAACCTAATGCCCAACTTGCCTTACCTTGGTCTTACATTCTGCCAAGTTGGGGTCAGAAAAGATTGAGCTGGGTCACACGGATATAAACTCTTCTAAGACACTTTTGATCCAAAGAGCAGAGAAGAGGATGCTATATTACATAATATGAATAAATTGTTGGTGTATCAATCAACTCGTACACTAAAATCACATTATGATTTTTTTGTAAATTGGTCTCCAATTAATTAAAATATTCTAATCCAAATCCCTTTCAAAGATGATAAAAAGATAGAACTTATCTTTCTTATTTTTTTATTCACTAAGGGGTGTTCCAACGACCCAACCAAACACCCAACCCGCCTTACCTTGGTCTTACATTTTGCCAAGTTGGGGTCGGGAAGAGGTGTCACGTTGGGGTGAGACTAGTCCCTTCGTGATGTATGCAACAACACGCAAGCCACGCGCATTGGATAAACCTAGACTTCAAAGTCAAATCCAAAACCATGGAGAGAATAGATAACAAACATAGAAATGAGCAAGGAAGATAGATAGACAAAGAGAGATAATTGAGAGGATGAGAAAAATAGATAACAAATAAAAGATAAAAAGACATGAATGGTGAAACCATGGTTTCTAGATCTAAGACACTTTTGATCCAAAGGGTAGAGGAGAATGATGTTATGTTACTTAATATGAATGAATTATTGGTGTATCAATCAATATGTACACTAAAATCACATTATATTTTTTTTGTAAATCGAACTCCAACTAATCGAAATATTCCAATACAAACCTTTTTAAAATACAATAAAAAAATATGGACTTCTCTGTTTCTCTCTTTTTTGTTGACTTAGGAGTATCCCCACGACCTAACCCAACGCCCAACCTTCCTTACCTTGGTCTTACATTCTACCAAGTTGGGGTTAGAAAGGAGTGAGTTGTGTCACAAGGATAAAAAGTTTTCTAAAACACATTTGATCCAAAGGGAAGATGAGAAGGATGTTATGTTACTTAATACGAATGGATTGTTGGTGTATCAAATAACTGGTACACTTAAATCACATTATAATTTTTTTTGTAAATTTGTCTCAAATGAATCAAAATATTCTAATCCAAATCCCTTTGAAATATGATAAAAGGATATGAACTTATCTTTTTTTTTATTGACTTAGATGTATCCCTACGACCCAACCAAACACCTAACCCGCCTTACCTTGGTCTTACATTATGCCAATTTGGGGTCGAGAAGGGGTGTCACGTTGGGGCGAGACTAGTCCCTTGGTGATGTATGCAACAACACGCCACGTGCATTGGGTAAACCAAGAAATCAAAGCCAAATCCAAAACCATGGAGAAAATAGATAACATAGAAATGGGCAAAAAAGATAGATAGACAAAGAGAGATAATTGAGAGGATGAGAAAAATAGATAAAAAATAATAGATAAAGAGACATATGGGGAATGAAAAAAAAAAAAAAAATTTGATTGGTGAAGCCATGGTTTCTAGATCTAAGGAACCTTTGATCCAAAGGGCAGAGGAAAAAGATGTTATGTTACTTAATATGAATGGATTGTTGGTGTATCAATCAATATGTACATTAAAATTACATTATGATTTTTTTGTAAATCAACCTCTAATTAATCAAAATGTTCCAATTCAAACTTCCCTTTCAAAGACACTAAAAAAATATGGAATTCTTTTTTATTTTTCTTGACTTAGGAGTATCCTCATGACCCAACCCAACACCCAACCTATCTTACCTTGGTCTTACATTTTGCCAAGTTGAGATAAAAAATGAGTGAGTTGGGTAATAGGGATAGATTTTTTTTAAAGAACCTTTGATCCAAATGGCAGAGGAGAAGGATGTTATGTTACTTAATACGAATGGATTGTTGGTGTATCAATCAATTGGTACATTAAAATCACATTATGATTTGTTTTTGTAAATTGACCTCAAATTAATCAAAATATTCCAATCCAAATCTTTTTCAAAGATGATAAAAAGATATGAATTTATCTTTCTTATTTTTTTATTGACTCAGGGGTATCCCTACGACCCATCCCAACACACAATCCGCCTTACCTTGGTCTTACATTATGCCAAGTTGGAGTCAGGAAGGGGTGTCACACTAGGGCGAGACTAGTTCCTTGGTGATGTATGCAACAACACACAAGCCACATGAATTGGGTAAACCCATACTTCAAAGTCAAATCCAAAACCATGGAGAGCATAGATAACACACATAGAAATGAGAAAAAAAGATAGATAGGCAAAGAGAGATAATTGAGAGGATGAGAAAAATAGATTACAAATAAAAGATAGAAAAACATATGGGGAAAGAAAATAAAGAAACAACTTTGATTGGTGAAGCCATGGTTTCTATATCTAAGAAACATTTGATCCAAAGGGCAAATAAGAAGAATGTTATGTTAATATGAATGGATTGTTGGTGTATCAATCAA
This sequence comes from Sequoia sempervirens, assembly GCA_007258455.2. Taxonomy (NCBI): domain Eukaryota; kingdom Viridiplantae; phylum Streptophyta; class Pinopsida; order Cupressales; family Cupressaceae; genus Sequoia; species Sequoia sempervirens. Next base: position 57,200 of record VDFB02320285.1, on the reverse strand, counting down.
TATGTATAATAAAATCATATTATAATTTTTTATAAATCACCCCCCAATTAATCAAAATATTTCAATCCAAACCCTTTTCAAAGACAATAAAAAACTATGGATTTCTCTCTTCTTTTTTTTTGACTCAGGAGTATCCCCACAACCCAACCCAACGCCCAACCTACCTTACCTTGGTCTTACATTCTACCAAGTTGGGGTCAGAAAGGAGTGAGTTGGGTAACAAGGATATAAATTCTTCTAAGACACCTTTGATCCAAAGGGCAAAGGAGAAAGATGGTATGTTACTTAATACAAATGGATTGTTGGTGTATTGATAAACTAGTACACTAAAATCACATTATAATTTTTTTTGTAAATTGCCTCAAATTAATCAAAATATTCTAATTCAATTTTTTTCAAAGATGATAAAAAATTATGAATTTGTCTTTCTTGTTTTTTTTATTGACTCAGGGTATCCCTACAACCCAGCCCAACACACAACCTTCCTTACCTTGGTCTTACATTATGCCAAGTTGGGGTCGAGAAGAGGTGTCACACTAGGGTAAGACTAGTTCCTTGCTGATGTATGCAACAACACACAAACCACGTGCATTGGGTAAACCAAGACTTCGAAGTCAAATCCAAAACCATGGAGAGCATAGATAAAAAACATGGAAATGGGAAAAGAAGATAGAAAAAAAAGATAATTGAGAGGATGAAAAAAAAAGATTACAAATAAAAGATAGAAAGACATATGGGGAATGAAAATAAAAATAATAATTTTGATTGGTGAAGCCATGGTTTCTTGGTCTAAGGCACATTTGATCCAAAGGGAAAATGAGAAGGATGTTATGTTACTTAATACGAATGGATTGTTGGTGTATCAATCATTATGTAGACTAAAATCACATTATGATTTTTTTGTAAATCAACTTCCAATTAATCAAAATATTCCAATCCAAACCCCTTTCAAAGACAATAAAAAAGTAAGGATTTCTCTCTTTTTTTTTGGTTGACTCAAGAGTATCCCCACGACCCAACCCAACGCCCAACCTGACTTACCTTGGTCTCACATTATGCCATGTTGGGATCAAAAAAGAGTGAGTTGGGTCATAGGGATAAAAATTCGACCAAGACACCTTTGATCTAAAGGGCAGAAGAGAACGATGCTATGTTACTCAATACAAATGGATTATTGGTGTATCAATCAATTGATACACAAAATCACATTATGATTTCTTTTTGTAAATTGGCCTCAAATTAATCAAAATATTCCAATCCAAATATTTTTCAAAGATGATAAAAATGTATGAACTTATGTTTCTTATTTTTTTATTGACTCAGGGGTATCTCTATGACCCAACCCAACACCCAACCAACCTTACCTTGGTCATACATTATGCCAAGTTGGAGTCGGAAAGGGGTGTCACGTTGGAGTGAGATTAGTCCCTTGGTAATGTATGCAACAACACACAAGCCACGTGCATTGGGTAATCCCAGATTTTAAAGTCAAATCCAAAACCATGGAGAACATAGATAACATAGAAATGGGCAAAAAAGATAGATAGACAAAGAGAGATAATTGAGAGGATGAGAAAAATAGATAACAAATAAAATATAGAAAGACATATGAGAAATGAAAATAAATAAATAATTTTGAGTGGTAAAGCCATGGTTTCTGGATCTAGGACACCTTTGATCCAAAGGGCAGAGGAGAAGGATGTTATGTTACTTAATACGAATGGATTGTTAGTGTATCAATCAATATGTACACTAAAATCACATTATAATTTTTTGTAAATCGACCTATAATTAATCAAAATATTCCAATCCAAACCCTTTCAAAGATAATGAAAAAGTATGGATTTATCTCTTTGTTTTTTTGTTGACGTAGGAGTATCCCCACAACCCAACTCAATGCCCATCCCGCCTTACCTTGGTCTTACATTTTGCCAAGTTGGAGTTAGAAAGGAGTGAGCTGGGTCATAGGATATAAATTCTTCTAAGACACCTTTGATCCAAAGGGCATAGGAGAAGGATGCTATGTTACTTAATACAAATGGATTGTTGGTGTATTAATCAACTGATATGCTAAAATCACATTATGATTTTTTTTGTAAATTGACTTCAAATCAATCAAAATATTCTAATCTAAAACCCTTTTAATGATGAGAAAGAGGTATGAATTTATCTTTCTTATTTTTTTATTGACTCAGGGGTATACCTATGACCTAACCCAACACCTAACCCGCCTTACCTTGGTCTTACATTATACCAAATTGGGGTCGGGAAGGGGTGTCATGTTGGGGCAAGACTAGTCCCTTGGTGATGTATGTAATAGCACACAAACCACGTGAATTGGGTAAACCCAGACTTCAAAGTCAAATCCAACACCATGGAGAGAATAGATAACAAATATAGAAATGGGCAAGGTAGATAAATAGACAAAGAGAGATAATTGAGAGGATGAAAAAAATAGATAACAAATAAAAGATAGAAAAACATATGGGGAATGAAAATAAAGAAATAATTTTGATTGGTGAATCCATGGTTTCTAGATATAAGACACATTTGATCCAAATGATAGAAGAGAAGGATGTTATGCTACTTAAACAGATGGATTATTGGTGTATCAATCAATATGTACACTAGAATCACATTATGATTTTTTTGAAAATTGACCTCTAATTAATCAAAATATTTCAATCCAAACCCATTTCAAAGACAATAAAAAAGTATGGACTTCTCTCACTTTTTTTTGTTGACTTAGGAGTATCCCCACTACCCAACCCAATTCCCAACTTGCCTTACCTTGGTCTTACATTTTGCCAAGTTGGGGTCAGAAAGGAGTGAGTTGGGTAACAAGGATATAATTTTTTATAAGACACCTTTGATCCAAAGGGAAGAGGAGAAGGATGCTATGCTACTTAATATAAATGGATTGTTGGTGTGTCAATCAACTGGTACACTAAAATCACATTATGTTTTTTTTTTGTAAATTGGCCTCAAATTAATCAAAATATTCCAATCCAAATCTTTTTCAAAGATGATAAAAAAGTATGAAAGTTTATTTATTTTTTTATTTATTGACTTAGGGGTATCCCTACGACCCAACCCAACACCAAACCTGCCTTACCTTGGTCTTACATTATGCCAAGTTGGGGTCAGGAAGGGGTGTCACACTGGCGCAAGACTAGTCCCTTAGTAATGTATGGAACAACACACACGCCAAATCTTTTTCAAAGATGATAAAAGGTATGAAAGTTTATTTATTTTTTTATTTATTGATTCAGGGGTATTCCTATGACCCAACCCAACACCAAACCTGCCTTACCTTGGTCTTACATTATGCCAAGTTGGGGTTGGAAAGGGGTGTCACGTTGGTGCAAGACTAGTCCCTTAGTAATGTATGCAACAACACACAAGCCACGTACATTAGGTAAACCCAAACTTTAAAGTCAAATCCAAAACCATGGAGAGCATAGATAACAAACATAGAAATGAGCAAAGAATATAGAAAAAAAGAGATAATTGAGAGGATGAGAAAAATAAATAACAAATAAAAGATAAAAAAACATATGGGAAATGAAAATAAAGAAATAATTTTGATTGGTGAAGCCATGGTTTCTAGATCTAAGGAACATTTGATCCAAAGGGCAAAGGAGAAGGATATTATGTTAGTTAATACGAACAAATTGTTGATGTATAAATCAATATGTACACTAAAATCACATTATGATTTTTTTGTAAATCGACCTCCAATTAATCAAAATATTCCAATCCAAATCCGTTTCAAGGACAATAAAAAAGTATGGACTTCTCTCTCTCTCTCTCTCTTTTTTGACTTAGGAGTATCCCCATGACCCGACCCAACCCAGCATCCAACTTGGCTTACCTTAATCTTACATTCTGCCAAGTTCGGGTAAAAAATGAGTGAGTTGAGTCATAGGGATATAAATTATTCTAAGACAACTTTGATCCAAAGGGCAGAAGAGAAGGATGCTATGTTACTTAATACAAATAGATTGTTGGTGTATTAATCAATTGGTACACTAAAATCATATTATGATTTTTTTGTAAATTGACCTCAAATTAATCAAAATATTCTAATTTAAATCATTTTCAAAAATGATAAAAAGTATGAACTTATCTTTCTTATTTTTTTATTGACTCAAGGGTATCCCTATGACCCAACCCAACACCCAACCCGCCTTACCTTGGTCTTATATTGTGCCAAGTTGGGGTTGAGAAGGGGTGTCACACTAGGGCGAGACTGGTCCCTTGGTGATTTATGCAACAACATGCAAGCCACGTGCATTGGGTAAACCTAGAATTCAAAGTCAAATCCAAAACCATGGAGAGCATAGATAACAAACATAGAAATGGGCAAGGAAGATAGACAGACAAAAAGAAATAATTGAGAGGATGAGAAAAATAGATAATAAATAAAAGATAGAAAGACATATGGGGAATGAAAATAAATAAATAATTTTGATTGGTGAAGCCATGGTTTCTAGATCTAAGGCACCTTTGATCCAAAGAGAAAATGAGAAGGATGTTATGTTACTTAATACGAATGGATTGTTGGTATATCAATCAATATGTACACTAAAATCACATTATTATTTTTTTGTAATCAACCTCTAATTAATCAAAATATTCCAATCCAAACCCTTTTCAGAGACAATAAAAAAGTATGGACTTTTTTTTATTGACTTAGGAGTATCCCCACGACCCAACCCAACCTACCTTACCTTGGTCTTACATTCTGCCAAGTTGGGGTCAGAAAGAAGTGAGTTGGATCATAGGGATGAAAATTCTTCAAGGCACTTTTGATCCAAAGGGTAGAGAAGAAGGATGCTTTGTTATTTAATATGAATGGATTGTTGGTGTATCAATCAACTAGTACACTAAAATCACATTATGATATTTTTGTAAATTGGCCTCAAATTAATCAAAATATTTCAATTCAAATCCCTTTCAAAGATGACAAATAGGTATGAACTTATCTTGCTTATTTTTTTTATTGACTCAAGAGTATCCCTATGACCCAACACCAAACTTGCTTTACCTTGGTCTTACATTATGCCAAGTTGGGGTTGGGAAGGGGTGTTACGCTAGGGTGAGACTAGTCCCTTGGTGTTGTATGCAACAAAACACAAACCATGTGCATTGGGTAAACCTAGACTTCAAAGTCAAATCCAAAACCATGGAGAGCATAGATAACAAACATAAAAATGGGCAAGGAAGATAAATAGAAAACGAGAGATAATTGAGAGGATGAGAAAAATAGAGCACAAATAAAAGATAGAAAGACATATGGGGAATGGAAATAAATAAATAATTTTGATTGGTGAAGCTATGGTTTCTAGATTTAAGGCACCTTTGATCCAAAGGGTAGAGGATAAAGATGTTATGTTACTTAATACAAATGAATTGTTGGTGTATCAATCAATATGTACACTAAAATCACATTTTGTTTTTTTTGTAAATCAGTCTCCAATTAATCAAAATATTCCAATCCAAACCCCTTTCAAAGACAATAAAAAGTGTAATAAATATTTTTTGACATGGGCTCTGATAGGCTGCGACAAGATAACAACTATTTTTTGAATTATGGCAGATTGCTAGCACCTCAGGCCACTTGCGACATGGTCGTCAGAATTAGAATGGATGTCAAATCCACAATGGACATTCTATGGCCTATCAACATCGAAGTAGACATCAAGGATATCCTATGGGGCATGCAGTGGGCCAGGGTTGACAGAGGGGTCATTGTTTTGCTAGGCCAAATTGGGTATTGTTTCATCAGTCTCGACATCTTTGTCATGATAAACAACCTATTTTTGATATTTGGGAAGATGGAAGTCTTCGATCTGAGAAGTCTGCCCCTGCTTTTGGTGGAGTTACCAATGGATGTAGGGCTCCACACTGTAAGTCTACTACACATGATGTAGATGGTTACCGAGAATCAAATAGTCAAGCCCTAAATCTGACTTTTCATGATAAGCCACATGCACAAAGAAATGTTGAGTTTGAGGGATCAAATGGAAAAGCCTCAAATCTACCTCACAGTAATAATAGGGATCCCTTTAATCCATCTATTCATAAGCAACACCACAAAAAGAGCTTTTGTAAGGTATGTAGGAAAGTTTCTCATGGGAAAAACCCAACACATGTGCATGTAGAAGCTATCAAAGATAACCCTAAGCCTAAAGAAATAGAAGATGCTTCTCGACATGGCATGCAAAACCCTAAGTCAAAAGATGAAAAAGACTCCAACTCTCAATTCAACATGCAAAAGGAAACTAATGTTGTGCATAATGAGAAGAGTTCTAGTTCTAAACAAGGCATTTCTGAGAAACAAGGAGAAAGGGAAAAAAATATTCGTAGGAAGAAGAATTAGAGATATGCTAAGTGAAAGAAGCGTAGGGATATTCGAAAAAATATTAGCAAAGAGGCACAGAAAGAGGATCTCAAAAAGGATTTTGTGAAGACCCCAAATCTGGGAAAATCTCAAAAAGGTTTTGTAAAGATTTCTTTCTCTGATGATTTTCTTAATCCCCAATCTCAAGATCTTCGATAGAAGGCCTTGATTTGTAAGTTCTGGAACCTTTCTTTAGTTTTGACATCTCTTCAAGAATTGCTATCTTATGAATGGGAAGGGGCATCACAAGTCTTTTATCTAGATGAAGAATCTGGTAGTTTTATTGTTATTTTTGATGAAAAAAGCCATAGAGATGCAGTATACAAGATTAAGTCATGGATTTATCAGGGTTCTGGCTTATTCATTTAGCCATGGTGCCTAAATTTTGACCTTAAAAAAATTCTTGTTAGATTTGTTCCGTTTTGGATCTAATTGCATGGTTTACCACTTGAGTGTAGAGAGCTTAAATTGGTTGAGATTATGGCAAACTATGAATTGGTATATTTCTAAAGCATGACAAAAAATTATTTACCAATCCATCCAAACTAGTTCGTGTCTGTGTTTTGGTGGATACCACCAAATACTTTCCTGCTTAGATTCATATATCTACAAGAGATGGATTGTGGGTGCAAGATTTGTTTGTGGAAAACAAGCATAATATTTGTCTTCACTATAATAGTGTTTGGCATAAGATCTCTGAATGTCAAGAAAATATAGTTCACTCTGTTTCTACCACATCTCTGAAGAATGATTTCATTAATGAAATTGGTAATCACCATATTGTTGTTGAGGGATCCACAAAAGGTGGTAAAAATCTATTTCATCATCTAGTTTGTCTCATAACCTCCTCCAGAAGTTCAGTTTTGAATACGAGAAGATCAGTAGCAATTCCCCTATTCTTTCATCCTCCAAGTCAACTTCCATGTCAATACTTAAATGATGTGATAACCAGTCCAAAATTTCAATTTCAATATCTTCTGACTGGTTAAAGGTTAACATGTTTTGGCTAAAAAGTGTATTTCTTTCTTAGTCAATTTGGACTTTCTCTGCATCTTATAAAGTATCTTCATAATATCAGTTGGAAGGTGTTGTAAAAAATTTAATGTTTGGGTCGAGGTCTTCTAAGTCTCAGTCAGATTTGGTTAGTTACAATGCTGCTAGTTCAGATGTGGTTCTTGGTTGCACAAAATAGGTTTCTGGATTTGAAGTTTTGGATTTTGTTAAGTTTGCAAATTTGCTTGAACAAGGTCATTTGGAAGAGCTCATTGATTCCATTGTTGTTTCTGAAGGAGTTAACATGATTGATAAAATTGCTCAAGAAGTTGAGCAAGAAAACTTTGACTCTTCAAATTGTAATGCCCCGTCGCACAAACCCCAAAGGAACAACAATTTTTTTTTTAAACATAAAGAATAAACACTAAGTTTACTAATGCAATTAACATAGCTAATGATTACACATTAAACACCTAAGTCCCTTAGGGTACACGAGGCGACATTACCTAAACTATCCCGTAACAAAGTTAACAGATGTAAAATTAAATTTCCAATAATGTAATCCATTCATTCACATATCTTCATTTAAACATTCATTAACGATAACCAAAATGATAGGAATAATCCATATAAAACCATACATGCAAATTACAATAAATTAAACATGGAAATATAAAGTACATATTTCCACAGATACAACATAACATTAAAGTATTTACAAATTATAGTTCTAGAATGATTTACATGGTGTGATAATACAATACATAAGTCTGCTAGTGCATCTCAAAGAACACACATACAAAAATTACATCATAAGTCTTCCCAACACATGTGGGAGGGATACATCAATACATAAAATACACCTGGAGTACAAATATACATCTAGTAACATATGAACCCTAGATCAAATTGCATCTACAAACTCTGCATTGAATGGTACAACTACATCAAAGGGGACCCAATGGGGTGCGTAACACGTTCCACCCGACCACCCCTGTGCTAGGAGTAAATGAGGAAGGATCCCCGACCAAGCACATCCAAATAGAAAACACAAGACTAAACTCCAAACATGAAAAGCAAGAGAACACAAAGGAAACATAATATCAAAAGACCACACCCAAAACATAACAACAATAAATCACCAAAACATATCAATAGACCACTTCCAGAGGTTAGCAATAAAACAACTCAAGGGAATTCTAGAGGAGAGTGTCATCGCACAGTCCTACATGGGTTATCCTGACTGCCTTTCTCTAGACGCCGCCCCCATCTATGGTTATCTTGATAGCCTCTCTAGGCGCCGACCCCATAGGGTGACTCGTGCAGAACCATTAACCTCTCGTGGAGACGAGGCAACGATCTTGCCAACCACGGCCTTCTCAGTCCACCTTTAATTTGTGAAAGCCCTAACAGGTGGACGAGGCATCCATAATTATCTTATTAATGTTTTACTACCTGACCCCTAATTAATTAATTAGGTTATCACTTATTACTCTAACTCTAACGTGGGTTATCCTGACATCCCCTTTGTGTGCCAACGCCCACGTAGAGCCACTCTCCCTAGAAACCCAAAACATAAAATCCAATACCAAGGAGTTGTACCAACAAGAACACTGAACCACAAAATAAAACAACCGTGAGGAAAAACCATCTCGCCAAAATCATGTGAATCAACACCCATAAGAAACGATACAACCCAAACGTAAACTCAAGATCACCACTATAGTGAAAAATAGGGACAAATATCAAATTAAAAGATCATAAATACCCATCATTTCCCCATACCTCTAGAAGCCCCTAAGCAACTTAAGCTCCTATAGAAGGATAACTGACTTAAGGGTTTTTCCCACAAGGCATAATCTCAATTAAGAGAAAACCATAATTAACTCAATGGAAATTTCAAGAGTAAACAATTACGTACACGAATAACCTATAATTCCAACAACACCATATAACATATTTTGTTACAAAATAATTTCACTAAGAAATAAATAAATTAATTCACTTGAGAACATTCAACTTAATTTAAACCACAAAATTTATTTCTAATTTAATCGATCAAACTAAAATATCCAACATTGCAAATTTTAACATTATCTAATTGTTCCTTGATTTTAGCATATATAACCATATATATATATATATATATATACATATATATACGCTTTTACGCATATATACATACATATAAATATATATTTATATATAAATAAAACATATATTAAAATCACATTATAAAAATTGCCCATATAATTCACTGTAATTTACAGCTATATATATACATATATATTTATATATGTATATCATAAAAAAACAAAATTTGAAAAAACTTTTAATAAAAGCAAACCCCACACAGTCTATGGTATTGCGTACCTCCCTGTGGGGAGGCTACAGCCCCCACATGGCTGCGCATAGTCCACCACGGGGAGTGGGGTGGTACGGTGACAACCGACCACTCCCCCCCAACATACATATATGTTTTTTTTAATATATTTTATTTTTTGAAAACATAAACCCCAGAATCTGTTGCACTATATGAATGCATTTTTTTATTAAGAGACAAAATATAAATATATGTGTATGTATATATATTTTCCCATAAAATATAAAGTAAATAATATGAACATCAGTCTGGTTTTTCTCCAGACACAAAATAAATCTGGGTATACGAGTTTAATCCCCATAATAAATTGGTTTTCATTTCCAATCAAGAATTTCACAACTAGATTTGTTGAAGAGAGTTTCAGAAGGTTTCTCAATAGATTTCAACAAAAGATTTAAAAGTTTGACACAAACAAATTTTCAACAATAGAACCTTCTCTCAAAACATAGATATTAATTTCGAGTATGGCAAACATGATTTTCATTTCCCTTACAGAACTACCAAAAACAAAAGAATTAATGAATCAAAAGAACCTGGAGTCCTTCATTTGATGTCGAATCCACACACAACAACCCTTCTTCCTCTTTCAAAAATAGACTTCCTCTGCGGTTCCTTCTCCAATTCCTTCTTTCAGCTAACTTCTGGATCAATATTATATTTTTCCTTACAAAGAACAATTTTTAACAGAGAAGCACACACATCTATTTTCTTCAACCATTGTTACTTTTTCTTCACAAAACCAAAACCAAAAACCATTCCTGTGTGCTGAGAAACTTTTTTTTTTTTTCACAATAAAATAAAGAAAGATAAATAAAGCTCTTTTTTTTTTTCAAAAATCCACAACATGCATTGGTTCCTTTTTCTTGCTTTAAAAGCTCAAACTTATCTCACAAATTTAATTAAAAATTCATTATTTTCACATTTATCCTCACATGATATTATCATTAGATTTTATAATATTAATATTTTGAAAAGGATAATTTACAATTATCATTAAACATTATTTATTTAAATTAATTAATTTATAACCTTTTAATTAATTAAATAAATTTTAATTTACAATATTTAAATCCAACATTTAACTGAATTACAAATACCTATAATTAATCATATCAACAAAATAACATTAATTAATCCCATATAAAATAAAGATAAATTAAATAACAACTATCCACAAATAAAATAAATAATCAACAACAAACAATACTGAAATAAGGACAAGGTCAAAACCACGACACCGTAAGACTCACAATGAGGTGACAGACTTGGGATGGGGACACTTCCTTATCAACTCCCTTTTCGATATCATACCCATTGGGTTTATGGGACACGCTCAGACCTGTCAAACAGGTGGAGTCGGTGTCCTGTACCTGCATCCTGCATAGAAATAAACGTCAAGTAGCATGTAAATCTCCATTGCAGACACACCGTGAAAGGTAATCACGGGGTAGCAAGGCACTCATGAGTGAGTGATGCCACTTCATCCTTTCACCAAGACTCACTAGCAAACACATCATAAACCATAGCAGTATAGAATCACATCATCACCATATATATTATTAAAGAAAACCATAACATAACTAAATAATGTAAACACCACATAATGTATCATCAAACATTATAAGTAATGTCAAATGCAACAAACCAACCAAACTATGAATCCACACACAACAAATCCGGTGAACTAATCACCATCACAAACCAAGTACAAAACCAACACATAAGAGTATCGAAGAGTATCAACAACATGAGGGATATTACACAAATACTACAATCTTTCCAATTGTTTCTCGTGATATCAAAGGTGAGAGTAATTAGGGAATTGATTGTGGGAAATTAGTAGGATTGTCTCCATGCTTGGACCACTCAAAGAATGTTTTAGGGGCTAAGCATGAGTTTGATTTCTCCCAGAATTTGTCAATCTCTCAAACACCTTTGTCACAAACTATGGTTAAGAAGTCACTGGGAAAGCGTGGGAGGAAATCGTGCATGACCAAACTAAAGGAAGAAATAGAGGCAGGTTTGCAAGCCACCTTGGATGGAAGTTTCATAGCTTCAACTAATAAGAGGCTGAGGAGAGCATGTTGCTCTCCTTGAGCGCAATGCCCCTGAAAAAAGAACTCAGATCAAACATTAGTTAGATGTTTGTGGAGCTGACATTGTACTTATTCAAGAATCCAAGTTGGCTGATGCTTCCTTTGATAGTACTGTCAAGAAGTGGTCTAAATGGAAAGCATTCTCTTCCCCACCAAATGGTGCTTCAAGTGGGCTCATTACCTTGTGGAATCCAAAAACAGTCACAGTTGAATTTCTAAAAAATGTAAGGAATTGGTAGTTGTTGGGAATACAAAATTTTGATGTAATGTTTAAACTCTTCAACATTTATGGGCCAACAACAACAACAAAAAGAAGAAGCACTATGGCACATGTTGACGAATGTGATAGATGACAAAATCTTGTTAGTAGGAGATTTTAATGCAATCACTTCTATTCATGAGAAAACTGGTGGTATTTTCCCTCCTAAAACAATGGAAGTTTTTGCTCCTTTCATTCAAGAAAATGCTTTAATAGATGTAATTCCTAAACAAGGCAAGTTTACATGGACAAACCAAAGAAGAAGCTTCTTACAGATTGCAAAAATATTAGATAGGTTCCTTGCTTCTCTAAATTGGATGAATGAAGGTTATAAGTTGTCTTCTGAAATTTTGTCCCTTATAGGTTCAGATCATTTTGCTATATCTTTGCATTTCCCTTTTGAAATTTCTTCTATGAGAAGGAAATCATCTTTTAAATTTGAAAAAATGTGGTTTCACCACATATTTTTTTTGCATCAATGGTGGATTGCTACTCCTTTTATAAACAATTCTAGGATGTTTCAATTTTGTATGAATATGAAGCATATTAAACAAGTCAAGAATTAGAACATTCATGTTTTTAAGAATGTTTTCCATCAAAAGGAAAAAGTGTATAAGCAGCTTGAAGAAGTGAATGAGCACATTATTAAGCATGGTCTTGATGTTCAAACTTATGATCTTTAGTGTGCCTTACAAACTGAATGGGCAGAATTACTTGCTAGGGAGGAAGAATATTGGAGACAAAAGTCTTGTGAACTGTGGTTAAGGGATGGTGATAGAAATACAAAGTATTTTCATATGTCTACACAAGTGAAAAATACTGCTAAGTCAATCTTTTCAATTCGGGATAGCTCCATAGGGGAAGTTCTCACAAAAGAAAGTGATATTCAGAAAGGAGTGAAATTCTTTTCAAATTTTCTCTCTGATCCTTCAATTCAAGATTAGTTAGTGGATGCCCAATGTCAAGAACTTTTATCTTTTGTGCCTCGTTTGATTTTGGATCATGAAAATGATATGCTGCTAAATCCATTTACACTTTCAGAACTCAAACATGTGGTTTTCTCATTATCTCCCGACAAGGCCCCAGGCCTAGATGGGTTTATTTCTCTTTTTCTAGAAGTGTTGGGATTGTATTGATTTTGATTTGCTAATGGCTATTGAAGAGTTAAGGAGTGGTACCATGTTGAAGTAGTTCAATACAACAAATATTGCACTAATACCAAAGGATAAAGAACCAAAAACTTTTGCAGACTTTAAGATGATCTCTTTGTACAACTCAATATATAAGATCATTACAAAAGCTATTTATCTTCAGCTTCAACCTCTTATAGCTAAGATAATCTCTCGTGAGCAAGGGGGATTTGTTCTAGGTAGAGAGATGGTTGATGGTGCTATTTTTATGCATGAGGTTTTGCATTATGTCAAAGAGAATAATATCCCATCTTTCATTGTCAAACTCGACATGATGAAAACTTATGACAAAGTGAATAGGAAATTTTTGATGCAAGTTTTGCAAAAGTTTGGTTTTAACTACAAATGGTGTAAGTGGATTTATTCATGTATTTCATCTACAAAATTCTTTGTTATTATTAATGGGGTTTTAGTGTGGTTTTTCAGTTCAACTCAAGGTGTACAACAAGGTGACCCATTATCTCCTTTTCTTTTTATAATAATGGATGAAGCTTTGAGTAGATTGATCAATCAAGCACATTATCAGGGTTTATGGAAAGGTATTTTAATTCCCCAAACAAATATTGCAGCTACTCATAATTTGTTTGCAGATGATACTTCCTTATTTGTGAAATCTTCATTACAAGAGGCAACTTAGATGAAGTACATTCTTGACAAGTACACCTCTGTCTCTGACCAAAAGATAAATGCAGCCAAGTCAAAGATTTATATTTTCAATACTAGCGCTCCTCTCAAACAAAGGATTGTGAGGACTTTGGATTTTCAATTGGCAGAAATTCGATGTACTTATCTAGGAATTCCTTTATTTATGGGCTCTAACAAATTTGCATATTGGGGAAAAATTATAGACACAATTAAGTGTAGGATCCTCTCTTGGAAAGCAAGATGGATTTCATTGGCGGGAAAAATCTTGTTAGTTAAATCAGTTCTTTCCTCCATTCCAAACTACTACCTTGTTGTATTGAAAGCTTCAAAGCTCATTGTCATTCAAATAGGAAAACTGATCAAGGGTTTTCTGTGGCGAGGTAACATGGATGATCACAAAAAATTGCCTCTTATATCTTTAGATAAAATGAGCACTGATAAGCTTAAAGGTGGGGTTGGTCTACATGATTTAATGGCAAGAAATATGGCATTTGGTATAAAATTAGTTTGGTATATGTATTCTAGGCCACAATTGAAGTGGTGTGCTATCATGCAGGCTAAGTATTTAGATAATCAATCTTCTTGCAGAATTTTGACCATTGCAAACTCACCAAATGGTTCTACTATTTGGAAATTTATGTTAGCTTGTCGTGATGTAATTGTTTCATACATTTCATGGGAGGTTCACAATGGTGAGGATGTCAACTTTTGGAAGGATTCATGGAATGGCCATTCGCTACTGATATATTTCCAGGAGTTGATAGTTGTAGAAACTTTTCTCTCAGCAAATTAGGGAACTAAACTAATAAATTATGTTGATTCAGTCAACATATTCACTAGTGATGTGACATGGAAAGACTTCTCTGGATTACCCATTCCTCTTAATGAAATTTATTTTCTATAAAAGATCTTAAGGTCTAGAGTTGTATTCCTCTCTAATAAAAATGATAGGATCATTTGGGCTTCGTCAAGGAATGGTCATTATTCAGTTAAGCAAGGTTATGTAGCAATAACTTCTAAACGACAAAATTTGTATAAACATATAGCCTTTTCATTTAGTTGGAACTCGATGGTGTTACCTAAAGCTGGAAGCTTTTCCTGGTTGGCATTAAGACATAAAATTTTGACAAGTGATAA
This sequence comes from Sequoia sempervirens, assembly GCA_007258455.2. Lineage (NCBI taxonomy): Eukaryota > Viridiplantae > Streptophyta > Pinopsida > Cupressales > Cupressaceae > Sequoia > Sequoia sempervirens. Next base: position 42,091 of record VDFB02320285.1, on the reverse strand, counting down.
GTTAACCAAGCTAGGTATTGCAGATCCATTCCAATGTGTTCTTTGTGGTGAAGTTTCTAAAACTATTGATCATTTGTTGGTCCAATGCTCATATGCACAAGGTTGTTGGGAGCTTGTCAAGCATAAATTATCATGTTATTTGGTATTGCCAAATACACTCTGGGACCTATTTTCTTCTTGGTCAATACTTTACAAGTTTACATTGTTTGCTTCTATTTGGAGGATTATTCCAACAGTGGTCATCTAGTCTATTTGGTGGGAGCGTAATAAGAGAATTTTTAGGAATGAAAAATCTTCGCTTGATCAAATTTTAATAATAATCGAAAAGGTAGTCTCAGAGGGTGTAAATACTTATGTACAAAGTCATAAATCAGTTGCTTTGATCTTCACCAATTGGGATGGTTAGATTTTGCAAAATTGGAAGTATATTGTGCTTCCATTTAAAGGCAGTTTGCTGCAACTAGTCGAGCAGAAGGTGGATAGAATAAAGGTTAAATGGGTACCTCCCAAACAAGATTTTAGTAAACTTAACTTTAATGGTGCCTCTCGGGGTAATTCGGGTGTCTTAGGGGCAAGAATGTGTATTCAAGATTCAAATGGTGATCTTCTAGCTGCTAAATCTATTCATTTACCTAAAGGGACCAACAATTTAGCTGAAGCACAAGTGCTCTTGCATGGTTTGTCCTTGGCACATTCATTGGCCATTAAAAACATTCACGTGGAAGGAGATTCCTTATTGATTATTAACGCTTGTAAGCTCCAAAATATTCCCAATTGACATCTTGAATATATACTTAAAAAACATTCTAGATTATTCTCTTATTTTGAATCGATCATCATTTCTCATACATATCGAGAAGGTAATCAACTTGCTGATCTTCTAGCAAATCTGGGGTGTGAAGGGAATGAAATTCAAATCTTCAAGGATAGCAATATTAAGAACTTTCCATCCATTGAGGCTATTGTTAACAATGAAAAAGGTAATTGATATTCCACATGCAGGGTGTGGATTTGCAATGTTTTTAACATCTTTTTGGCTGGCGCAGGTACAATTTTTTTTCCAGGCTTGGAGATTGCCATTCTCTGCATGTGGAGTATCTACCTCAAAATCTTTGTGTGTTTCTCCTTGTCAAACAATGGTAATTTCCATTCTTTGAGGTTGTGGAACTCATATGGAGCTACAACAATAATTCATTTGTCAGATACTTCCAATGCAACCCAAGCTTCACTATATTGATAATAATATTGTTCAATCTGATTACAATTTGGCAAATGACTTCAAACTTAGATCGCCTTATGATTGGGTTGATTTACAATGCTATTGAGCATCATATTTCAGATTACATGACAAATGCAATTGATCAAGAGATGATGCTACGGTGATAATGTCTATGATTGAAAATGACATAGGCTAAGACATAAATTAATTGTCTAAAAATGCAGATGCAAAGATGGAACCTGGATCAATTGGTAGCCACCAAAGCCCCCACAATTTCTTCTTGGATTTGATTGTTCCTTCTAGGTAGGTAACACACCAATATCTAATGTTCCATGACCTCAATGAGCACCAAGAAAATTCCACGGCTCCACTTGCAAGGCATCGCTCCAACAATGAAGATGGTGGGCCACAAATTTATTATTGTCTTAATATTCTCCAATTGCCCTACATTGGCAACACTCCAAAATGCTGATATTGGTCTTGACAAAATACTTTGATGAACGGTGTGGTTTGGTGGTTGTCATGAGGATATTAATCCATTTGTTCATATGGTTGATTAGGCTTATGATATCAGGGGTCTTTATTTGGGCTACATATGTTTGATTCAGTTAAAATGTCTTTAAGGTTGGCTATGTATTTTGATAGTATGGGTCTGTTAGTTCTACCATATAGTTATATTTGAATATTCTGGCTGTCTAGAGCCCTCATATTAGTTTTTTGTCTCAGAAATGTTGGGCTTTAGTGGCTTTTCTAGCTATTCAAGAGCCAATCAAGCAAATTTTGATATCTTAAACATTGTAAATCTTTTTATATATATGGGCTTAATGCTCTTTACCAAAAAAAAGACAATAAAAAAGTATGGACTTCTCTCTCTTTTTTTGTTGACTTAGAAGTATCCCTCGACCCAACTCAACACCCAACTTGCCTTACCTTGGTCTTACATTCTGCCAAGTTGGGGTTAGAAATGAGTGAGTTGGATTACAGGGATATAAATGCTTTTAAGACACTTTTGATCCAAAGGGCAGAGGAGAAGGATGTTATGTTACTTAATACAAATGGATTGTTGGTGTATCAATCAACTGGTACACTAAATTGGCCTTAAATTAATCAAAATATTCCAATTCTAATCCCTTTCAAAAATGATAAAAATGTATGAACTTATCTTATGTTTCTTATTTTTTATTAACTCTGACCCAACCCAACACCTAACTTGCCTTACCTTGGTCTTACATTATGCCAAGTTGGGGTCAGGAAGGGGTGTCACGCTGGGGCGAGACTAGTCCCTTGGTGATGTATGCAACATCACACAAGCAACATGCATTGAGTAAACCCAAACTTCAAAGTCAAATCCAAATCCATGGAGAGCATAGATAACAAACATAGAAATGGGTAAGGAAGATAGATAGACAAAGAGAGATAATTGAGATGATGAGAAAAATAGATAACAAATAAAAGATGAAAAAGACATATGGGGAATGAAAATAAATAAATAATTTTGATTGATGAAGCCATGGTTTTTAGATCTAAGGCACCTTTGACCTAAAGGGCAGAGGAAAATGATATTATTTTACTTAATATGAATGGATTGTTGGTGTATCAATCAATATGTACACTAAAATCACATTATATTTTTTTTTATAAATCGACCTCCAATTAATCAAAATATTCTAATCCAAACCCCTTTCAAAGACAATAAAAAAGTATAGAATTCTCTCTTTTTTTGTTTACTTAGAAGTACCTCCACGACTCAATCCAATGCCCAACCTACCTTACCTTGGTCTTACATTCTGCCAAGTTGGGGTTAGAAAGGAGTGAGTTGGGTCACATGGATAGAAAATCTTCTAAGGCACCTTTGATCCAAAGGGCAAAGGAAAAAATTCTATGTTACTTAATATAAATGGATTGTTGTTGTATCAATCAATTGGTACACTGAAATCACATTATGATTTTTTTTATAAATTGGTCTCAAATTAATCAAAATATTTCAATCCAAATCTCTTTTAAATATGATAAAAAGGTATGAACCTATTTTTCTTATTTATTATTGACTCAGAAGTATTCCTACGACCCAACCCAACACCAAACCTACCTTACCTTGGTCTTGCATTATGCCAAGTTGGGGTCGGGAAGGGGTGTTACATTGGGGCGAGACTAGTCCCTTGGTGATGTATGCAACAACATGCAAGCCATGCACATTGGATAAACTCAGACTTCAAAGTCAAATCCAAAACCATGGAGAGCATAGATAACAATCATAGAAATGGGCAAGGAAGATAGATAGACAAAGAGAGATAATTGAGAGCATGAGAAAATAGATAACAAATAAAAGATAGAAAGACATATGGGGAATGAAAATGGAATTTTTGATTGGTGAAGCCATGGTTTCTAGATCTAAGGAAAATTTGATCCAAATGGTAGAGGAGAAGGATGTTATGTTACTTAATACAAATGTATTGTTGGTGTATCAATCAATATGTACACTAAAAACACATTATGAGTTTTTTGTAAATCAACCTCCAATTAATCAAAATATTTCAATCCAAACCCCTTTCAAAGACAATAAAAAAAATGGACTTCTCTCTCATTTTTTTGTTGACTTAGGAGTATCCTCATGACCCAAACCAACACCCAACCTGCTTTACCTTGGTCTTATGTTCTTCCAAGTTGGGGTCAGAAAAGAGTGAGTTGGGTCGTAGGGATAGAAATTTTTCTAAGGCACCTATGATTCAAAGGGCAGAGGAGAAGGATGCTATGTTACTTAACATGAATAGATTGTTGGTGTATCAATCAACTGGTACACTAAAATCACATTATGATTTTTTTTTGTAAATTGGCCTCAAATTAATCAAAATATTCCAATCCAAAATCTTCTTCAAAAATGGTAAAAATGTATGAACTTATCTTTCTTTCTTTTTTATTGACTTAGGGGTATCCCTACGACCCAGCCCAACACACAATCCACCTTACCTTGGTCTTACATTATGCCAATTTGGGGTTAGGAAGGGGTGTCACGTTGGGGTGAGACTAGTTCATTGGTGATGTATGCAACAAAATGCAAGCCACATGCATTGGGTAAACCCAAATTTCAAAGTCAAATCCAAAACCATGGAGAGCATAGATAACAAACAGACAAATGGGCAAGGAATATAGATAGACAAAGAGAGATAATTGAGAGGATGAAAAAAATAGATAACAAATAAAAGATAGAAAGACATATGGGGAATGAAAATAAAGAAATAATTTTGATTGGTGAAACCATAGTTTCTAGATCTAAGACACTTTTGATAAAAAGGGCAGAGGAGAAGGATGCTACGTTCCTTAATAAGAATGGATTGTTGGTGTATCAATCAATATGTACACTAAAATCACATTATGATTTTTTTGTAAATTGACCTCCAATTAATCAAAATATTCCAATCCAAACCCCTTTCAAAGACAATAAAAAAATAGACTTTTCTCTTCTTTTTTTGTTGACTTAGGAGTATCCCCACGATCCAACTCAACGTCCAACTTGCCTTACCTTGGTCTTACATTTTGTCAAGTTGGGGTCAGAAAGGAGTGAGTTGGGTCATAGGGATAGAAATTCTTCTAAGGCACCTTTGATCCAAAGGGCAGAGGAGAAGGATGCTATGTTACTTAATAGGAATAGATTGTTGGTATATCAATCAACTGGTACACTAAAATCATATTATGATTTTTTTTGTAAATTGGCCTCAAATTAATCTAAATATTCCAATCCAATTTTTTTTCAAAGATGATAAAAATGTATGAAGTTATTTTTCTTATTTTTTTTATTGACTTAGGGGTATCCCTACGACTCGACCCAACACCCAACCCGCCTTACATTGGTCTTACATTATGCCAAGTTGGGGTTGTGAGACTAGCCCCTTGGTGATGTATGCAACAACACACAAACCACGTGCATTGGGTAAAGCCAAATGCAAATCCATGGAGATCATAGATAAAAAACATAGAAATGGGCAAGGAAGATAGATAGACAAAGAGAGATAATTGAGAGGATGAGAAAAATAGATAACAAATAAAAGATAGAAAGACATATGAGGAATGAAAATAAAGAAATAATTTTGATTGGTGAAGTCATGGTTTCTAGATCTAAGACACTTTTGATCCAAAGGGTAGAGGAGAAGGATGTTATGTTACTTAATATGAATGGATTGTTGGCGTATCAATCAATATGTACACTAAAATCACATTATGATTTTTTTGTAAATCAACCTCCAATTAATCAAAATATTCCAATCCAAACCCCTTTCAAATACAATAAAAAAGTATGGACTTTTTTTTTGTTGTTGTTGTTGTTGACTTAGGAGTATCCCTATGACCCAACCCAATGCCCAATTTTCCTTACCTTGGTCTTACATTCTGCTAAGTTGGGGTTAGAAAGGAGTGAGTTGGGTCACATGGATAAAAATTCTTCTAAGACACCTTTGATCCAAAGGGAAGAGGAGAAGGATGCCATGTTACTTAATACAGATGGATTGTTGGAGTATCAATCAACTGGTACACTAAAATCACATTATGATTTTTTTTTGTAAATTGGCCTCAAATTCATCAAATGTGAAAGATAAAAGAGTAAAAAAGGAAAATAAAAGAAATAAATAGAGAGAAAGAGGTAGGGACATGGTGAGACAAATGAGAGGTTGTGAGAAACTCAAAAGACAAAAAGTAGACAAAAATGATAAAAATATAAAAAATGAGCCATTAAAGTTAAAAAAATAAATAAAGAAAGAAAGAATAATATAGAGAATAGATAAATAATGAATGACCAGACAATAAGAGAGAGAATGAAGATAGATAGACAACAAAGATATATTCATGTAAGCAATTTGAATAAATAATATATATAAATTTATAAATACATTAAAGACATAAATAAAGTGGAGAGAGTTCCAAATATAGAGATAAAGATTACAAAAACAAAGAAATATTAGTGAAGAAACAAATAATCTTTGAAATAGATATGCAAAGAATAAATACAAATAGAGAGACACACAAACTAAGGATATGTAATAAATCAAAGTGATAGATATTGAGAGAGTGTTAATGTGACAAAATAGAAAACTACAAAATAAATGATAGATTAAAAAAGAGAGAAAAAGATAAAATAACCAAAGGTTAAAAAAAGAAAAAGAAAAAAGAAAAGAATGAGTAAATGAAAGTGAGAATTTACTAAAAATATATCATTAATAAAATTAAAACAAAATTTAATTAGAAAAAATTTCATTAACAATAATTAATATCTCTAAAATAAAATAATTTACTAAAAAATATATTAATAAAACTAAAACAAAACTAATTTACTAAAAACATATTAACTTGTAAAATAATTAACATCTCTAAAACAAAACAAACTTATGAACAATAATTAATATCTCTAATGCACCCATATTATTAGGGGTAAATGCTTTTGACTAGAGCTATGAACCGGGTACAAGAAAGCAAAGGCACAAGGCCTATGAGCACTTTGGCCCAAGAGGGTTTGAATCCTGGTGGCTATCACTACAACCAAGCGACACCACCAAACCACGCCTTTATCGGCACTAAAAATATATTAATAAAACTAAAACAAAACTGATTTACTTAAAATATTATTAATAAAATTAAAATAAAATTAATTAATGTGCAAACTAATCAATGTCTACAATAAAACTAATTTACTTAAAAAAAAAAAATTAATGTGCAAACTAATCAATGTCTAAAATAAAACTAATTTACTTAAAATAAAACATCTTTAGTGAAACTAAAACAAAACTAAATTAATTTACTAAAAAGTATCAATACCATGCAAAATAATGAACATCTCTAAAACACTAATTTACTGAAAAATATAATTAATTAATTAAAACATAATAAATTTATAGCAAATAAAACTAATATTAACCTAATTTACTATAAAATATCATTAATAAAACAAGAACAAAATTAATTTACTAAGGGGCAGAGGGCCTAGCTCAATTGGTAAAGCATCATGTTGGCGAGAGGTCATGAAGTCTAGTCTCTCCTTCATCCCATGGTGGTACCTGAGGGTGGGCTACCCAATTCCTACAGTCTAAAATAAAGTTATGAAAAATATAAAAAAACTAAAACAAAACTAATTTATTGCAAAATATCAAAAAAACTAAAACAAAACTAATTTATTGAAAAATATAATTAATAAAACTAAAACAAACTAATTTACTAAAAAATATTATTAATAAAACTAAAAAAAACTAATTTACTAAAAAATAGCACTAATAAAACTAAAACAAAATTAATTTATTGAAAAATATTATTAATAATTAACATCTCTAAAAGACTAATTTACTGAAAAAATATTATTAATAAAACTAATACAAAACTAAGTTATTGCAAAATATTATTAGTAAAATTAATCAAAACTAATTTTTAATAAAATTATTAATGAACAAAATAATTAACATCTTTAAAACAAAAACTATTTTACTCAAAAATATCATTAATAAAAATAATTTACTTAAAAATATCATTAACATGTCAAATAATGAAACTTATTAAAAATATCATTAATTTACTAAAATATATAATTAAAAATACTAAAATGAAACTTATTTACTAAAAAATATCATCAATTGATGCCTTCCTAACTCAACCATACTCAATCAACTTGGCTCTTTACCTTGAACACTTGCTTACAACCTATCATGCCTTCATTATTCACATGACTTCTAACCTTCCTGACCATTTACTATGACATAGATCTTGTCTAGACTCATGAACTAGATCATATGACCTCAACTTGATATGTACATGCAATGAACTAAGCAATTCAATCTCCCACTAGCTCACACTAGCTTCAATCTAGGCCTAGAACAAGACCAAATCTTGATTGGAAGAACTATAGAAATTTACCATGGTTTGAAAACACTGTGACATAATTAAATTCACTATAAGTAACTTATCCATGCATGGACAGAGCTTTGTGATTAGTATAATATGTACTTGCTTTGTAAGTGGTCTAGGAAATTGTAGCCTTTTTCAAAGACATTTTGTCATAACTCCCTTCATAAACCTGATAATAGAGATCTGAGACCTGATTTGGATACCCTTTTGGTCCTTATTAAACATATGTAAAAATTAGGTAGGGTTCTTTTGTACAAAATAGGTAAAAATTAGATTGTTACAATCAAATTAGACCTCTTTTTTAGGATAGTTTGGAAACAAATGAGTGTAAATGGATTGATCAGGAAATAAGGTTTATATAGAAGGTGTAAATAAGCATATATAACAAATCTAAACACTCACATTGCAATTATTGCTCAAAAAATGCAATCATACTACCTTGTAGAAGCCTACAAACAAAGGGTTTGATGAAAAAGGCACCTGCACATGTGAAGTAGGTACAAAACTTGCCACACTTTTCTATACACCTGTAAACATCAAGAATCCAAAATTTGGAGAGTTTTGGCTAGTGGAAACATAAAGTAAGCCCCTACCCTAGTTTGAGGTCAAAAAACACATAATTAGGCCTAAAAATCACAAAACTGGGTGTCAAGACTTCAAATAAATTTTGTTGGCCTTGTTTTGATGTTGTTGAAGTGTCTAAACCTTCACAATGGTGAAAGAATTGCTCTAAAGTGTTGTTGTCAAACTTTAGCTTACTGTCCTCTCATTGACAACATGACAGTTTTATAGAAACATGACTAAAACTTAATAAAATCACCCAAAATTTCACACTTGCATTATTTCTCTCATACATCAACTGTACATTCATAATTCTCACGTATTTTTGAAGAAACAGTTGTTTTCTATCCTTAGCTCATCAAAATCCTCTCCTAAAGTCACTCAACTATCCCTAAAGAAGCTCGACAACATGTTAGGAAGGGAAAATCAATTAAATATCAATGGTGCACGCCTATATGACTCCCTTTCCACCTGATTTACATGATGACAAGACTTCATGACTTTATTTAGTATATAACCACTCATACCAATCCAAACTTGACCTTTACAACTCATTTATAAGGCCTTATTTACCTCCACAATGACATTTACACAAATTTGAAATTTCATCTACATACAAATGGAGGGAAACAAGCTTGGAGCATACCTATCAACCTACACCTTATGATAATATTATTATCTATCTCTAGCTAGCTATGATGCTCATGCATCATACTACCAAAGAGCAAAAAAGAGCTTTCATCATTTGTTGTTGTTGTGCATTAATTCTTCCACACTTGTACCCAGCTTGATGCAGTCATCCATGTTGATTCTTCAGTTGGTTAATTCCTCCATTTAATCAAATATTGAATGTACTCTTTGCCTCTTGTTTCTTGTCCTTTTTCTTGTCCAAAATTGCCTCAAGTTGCTTTGGTGTCTCTTTGGGCAACTACTCATGAATTTTCATCTTTTCTTGATGCTTCCTGGTCATGTTATTGTTGTTTATGATTTCTCCCTCTCTATCATTCATCAATTCACCTTTCTTGTCTTCTTTTTGATCCTCATACCATCCTAGGTCCTATGATCTTCATTGGAATGATAAGGATTGACTTTTTTAGCATGCTCTTTAAATGAGCAACTTTCTTTCTTCTTGGTGCCAACCTTCCTCATACAATTTTGAATTATACCTACATATTCAACAAACATATCAGAGATAATCACATCTCCATTAGGCTCTTGACTCCATTCCTTGTCACTCTTCCAAGCTTTAATGTTTTCATAGTGGAACCTCCATGTTTTGGTGTTCTCACAATCTTCATTGTCATAATGGATTCTAAGGTATCCATCCTTAACTATCAATGAATTCATTTTATCATGCATTATGGTCTTCAAAATACCTTCCTCTTTCTTATTGCGCATGTCTTTATTAGTTGCCCACATCTTCCCAATAAATTATCTTTTAACACAACAACTAAATCTCCACTAGTTGCTTTTTAGACCTTTCTCTTCTATGATTCCAAGGACTTGTTCTTGAACCAAAATATGCTTCATATCCCCCGTTTTGTTTCCTATTTCCTTCACATTATTGCATGCTCTTGCTTTCTTATTAGCTTCTTGTTCTTCTTTATGATTTCTTGGCTCTTGAAGTGTAATTGTCTTTGCCAAGTCTATTATACATAGCTTTTACTCAAATTTTCCTTCCACTTGTATGATCTTGTTCTCTTTGTATAACTCTTCTCCCTTAAAAGTATCTTGACCTCTTTGTTGTTCCACTAGTTCTTGAGGTGCATCCTTTTTCACCATATTTGTCTCATATATGAGTTTTTTCTTATTTTTCTCCTCTTATAAACTTCCTTATTTGAGCTCCTTATAAACTTCCTTATTTGAGATCCTTCAAGAGCTTCTTCCACCAACATACTTGTACCTACATAACTCACAAAAGTGTTAAACATAACACATTGAGACTTGTGAGTCTCCTCAAGCAACCATACTGTCTCATTTCACAATATGCCTTACTGCTTTGTCATCATCCTCCTCTTGTGTGAGGGTCTTCATAAGCTCAAATTTTGCTTCTTTGATAGCTTCCTCATCTCTTATGAGGTCTAAATAGTCAAGCTCTCACATGAATTGATGCCCAAGTTGTTCTTCTTCTTTACTATATTCTTTCACTTCTCTTCTTTCCCCTTTACCTCCTTCTTTATGAGGTAACACAACTAATGTCTTACCATACTCTAGATCTTCACTCATTACTTTAGGCTGCATATTAGACATTATACTCATTTCATGAAGTCTTATGCCTTCATTAAACTCTTCAGTTGAAATAAGTACCTCCTTACTCAAAACTAATTTCTTCTATTTTGTCTTCTTATTCAATGGTTTCAGCTAGTTGCATGATTAACTCCTTTATGTATTGTAAATCAATTTGCTCTCTCAAGGGTCAATAAGACTGATTGATTTGGTTTTCATGAATGTCAAAACCATATGGATCACACATGTGCATCTCATAACTTTGTTTTTCTGCCTCTATAAGACCAACAATCACTTCATTTCTGCCTCCACACTCTTCTTCATGGAGTAATAAGACTATCTCATTCTCAATCATTATTCTCAACAACAGATCAAACCTTGAATTTTCCTTATAAGACCTTGTATCTTCAACTGAAAGGGTACATACCAACTTATTTGCTTCATCCATCCTCTCCATGCCATGAGATTCTATCAACTCATGTTTGTTTTCATTGTTTTGCTTCAAAAGGTTTTGCAAGTCATCATGGTTTCTTTCTCCATTTTGAGAAAACTTATTGGAAATCATGTTCTCAACCTCTTCAAGTGAACATCCTTGGCTTTTATTTGCTCTGCATTTGGTTCCAAAAGACATGTTTGTCTTTTCCTCCTTTATCGTCATGACATCACCTGCAAACAAACATTGACAAGTAAAGTCAATTTTAAAACTTTGTGGCTACCATGTCTTCTTTGATGCATCATAGCTTTCCATCTCCTTCTCCTACTTAACCAATAGGGTCACGTCTTCAACAAGGTTTTCATCCATCTAATCTTCTTTACCAAGTATAGGTCCTTCTTTAGGTTCACAAATGATAGTTTCTTCGTACAAGAACTGATCCTCATGCTTCACCATTCCTCAATATTTTCTGCACTCAATCCTCAATGGATTCTTAACCTCTTCTTTTTTATGATGAAAAGGCTTCATGAATTTATTTAGTCTATAACCACTCATACCAATCCAAACTTGACCTTTACAACTCATTTATAAGGCCTTATTTACCTCCACAATGACATTTACACAAATTTGAAATTTAACCTACATACAAATGGAGGCAAACAAACTTGGAACATAACTATTAACCTATACCTTAAGATAATATTATTATCTATCTCTAGCTAGCTATGCTGCTCATGCATCATACTACCAAAGAGAAAAAAAGAGCTTGCATCATTTGTTGTTGTTGTGTATTAATTGTTCCACATTTGTACCCAACTTGATGTAGTCATCCATGTTGATTCTTCAGCTGGTTAATTCCTCCATTTGATCAAATATTGAATGTACTCTTTGCCTCTTGTTTTCTTGTCCAAAATTGCCTCAAGTTGCTTTGGTGTCTCTTTGGGAAACTGCTCATGAATTTTCATCTTTTCTTGTTGCTTCCTGGTCATGTTACTGCTATTAATGATTTCTCCATCTCTATCATTCATCTGTTCACCTTTCTTTACTTCTTTCTGATCCTCATATTGTCCTAGGTCCCATGGTCTTCTTTGGAATGATAAGGATGGACTTGTTTTACCATGCTCTTTAAATGAGCAACTTTCTTTGTTCTTGGTGCCAGCCTTCCTCATGCAATATTAACCTATACCTGCACATAATTTTTTTTTGGAGATAATCACATCTTCATTACGCTCTTGACTCCTTTCCTTGTCATTCTTACAAGCTTTAATGTTTTCATAGTGGAACCTCAATGTTTTGGTGTTCTCACAATCTTCATTGTCATAATGGATTTTAAGGTATCCATCCTTAACTATCAATGAATTCATTTTCTCATGCATTATGATCTTCAAAATACCTTCCTCTTTCTTATTGCCTATGTCTATATTAGTTACCCACATATTCCCAATCAATTCTCTCTTAATACAACAACTAAATCTCCATTTGTTGCCTCTTAGACCTTGCTCTTCTATGATTCTAAGGACTTGTTGTTGAACCAAAATATGATTCATATCCCCTGTTTTGATTTGTATTTCCTTAACACTATTGCATGCTCTTTCTTTCTTATTAGCTTCTTGTTCTTCTTTATGATTTCTTGGCTCTTGAACTGTAATTGTCTTTGTAAGGTCTATTATACATACCTTTTCCCATATTCCCCTTCCACTTGTATGGTCTTGTTCTCTTTGTATAACTCTTCTCCCTTAGACATATCCTGACCTCTTTTTTGTTCCACTAGTTCTTGAGGTGCACCTTTTTGACCATATTTTTCTCATATGTGACTTTCTTCTTATTATTCTCTTCTCTTATCAACTTCCTTATTTGAGCTCCTTCAAGAGCTTCTTCTGCCATCATACTTCTACCTACATAACTCACAAAAGTGTTAAACATAACACATTGAGACTTGTGAGTCTCCTCAAGAAACCATACTGTTGCTTTGTTATCATCCTCCTCTTGTGTGAGGGTCTTCATAAGCTCAAATTATGCTTCTTTGATAGCTTCCGCATCTCTTATGAGGTCTAAGTAGTCAGGATCTTACATGACTTGATGCCCAAGTTGCTCTTCTTCTTTACTATATACTTTCACTTTTCCTCTTTCCCCTTTACCTCCTTCATCAGGTACACAACTAAGGTCTTACCATACTCTAGACCTTTACTCACTGCTTTAGGATGTATCTCATAATTTAGGCTCATTTCATGAGGTCTTATGCCTTCATTAAACTCTTCAATTGAAATAGGTACCTCGTTACTCAAAGTAATTTCTTCAATTCTATCTTCATATTCAATGGTTTCAGCTACTTGCATGATCAACTCCTTTGGGTATTGTAGATCAACTTGCTCTCTCAAGGGTCCATAAGACTAATAGATTTGGTTGTGTTGAATTTCAACACCATATGGATAACACATGTGCATCTCATAACTCTATTTTTCTGCCTCTATAAGACTTGCAATCACTTTATTTTTGCCTCCACACTCTTCTTCATGGAGTAACAAGACTATCTCATTCACAAGCATTATTCTTAACTGCAGATGAGACCTTGAATTTTCCCTATAAGACCGTGTATCTTCAACTGAAATGGTACATACCAAGTTACTTGCTTCATCTATCCTCTCCATGCCATGATATTCTATCAGCTCATGCTTGTTTTCATTGTTTTGCTTCAAAAGGTTTTGCAAGTCATCATGGTTTCTTTCTCCATTTTGAGAAACTTTATTGGAATACATGTGCTCAACCTCTTCAAGTGAACATCCTTGGATTTTATTTGCTTTGCATTTGATTCAAAAAGACAATGTTTGTCTTTTCCTCCTTTATTGTCATGGCATCACTTGCAAACAAACACTGAGAAGTAAAGTTAATTTGAAAACTTTGTGGCTGCCATGTCTTCTTTGATGCATCATAGATTGGCATCTCCTTCTCTGACTTAACCAATAGATTCACATCTTCAACAAGGCTTTCATCCTTTTGATCTTCTTCACCAAGTATAGGTCTTTCTTTAGGTTCACAAATGATAGTTTCTTCGTACAAGAATTGATCCTCATGCTTCACCATGCCTCAATATTTCCAACACTCAATCCTCCATTGATTCTTAACCTCTTCTTTTCTATGGCATTAATTCTATGCCTCATCTTTGTCAAAAGTAACCAAGTCAAAGGACACTTAACCTTTTTCCTTATCTTCCATCCACATTTTTGGGTCTTCTGCAACTCCATTAGGTAGTCCAACCTCTCTGATATCTCATTTGTTTCGTTTTCTATTTCCATTGCTCTCTTGGACATCTCCAATTATCTTCCTATGAAAAGTTCCTCCTATCAAGCCCTTCATCTCTCTGTTCATATCTATCCTCTACTTTGTATACCTCCTCCGAGCTCAAATAAGCTCTTACCCCTCTCTCAAATCTTTGTCCATAGACTTTGATGTGCTTTTTCGTCTTTAGCAGGTACTTTGTTAGTTCCAACTAGACACCTCAAGTAAGCTGCCTCCTTAGTCTTTTTGTACCTCTGCAATTATCTCACCCAAGCTTCTCTCCTTTCTTGGTCTATTAAAAATTCTATAATCTTCACCTAGGTCTATTACACCCTAGTCTTTTGATCTCCTTGCTCAGTGCCTCAATGAGCTTCTACCTACAGTCACCTTTTCATTAATGAATTCAACAAGATACATCAAACTCTCACCTTGTACCTTGTGCATTGATTTCTTCACCATCTCTTTGTCTCTGTCTCTGTCTCTATCTCTGTCTCTTTTTGAGCTTTGTCTACTCCTCTCAAGCCTTCAATGGCCTTTAGGGCTTCCTTGTTCATAACTTCTTTCTCTCAAAACTCTCTAAGAGTTCACCTTTTTCTTCTTGGATTAACCTACACTCATACAAGTTTATATGTATTTCTAATAACTTCTCCTAGGCTCTAATACCAAACTGATGCCTTCCTAGCTCAACCATACTCATATCAACTTGGCTCTTTACCTTCAACACTTGCTTACAACCTATCATGCGTTCATTATTCACATGAATTATAACATTCATGGCCATTTAATATGACATAGATCTTGTCTAGACTCATGAACTAGATCATATGACCTCAACTTGATGTGTACATGCAATGAACTAAGCAATTCAATCTCCCACTAGCTCACACTAGCTTCATTCTAGGCCTAGAACAAGACAAAATCTTGATTGGAAGAACTATTGAAATTCACCATGGTTTGAAAACACTCAGACATGATTAAATTCACTATACCAACCTTATCCATGCATGGGAAGAGCTCTGTGTTCAGTATAACATGTACTTGCTTTGTAAGTGGTCTAGGAGCTTGTAGCCTTTCTAAGAGACATTTTGTGATAACTCCATTAATACACCTGATAATGGAGATATGAGAGCTGGTTTGGATACCCTTTTGGCCCTTATTAAACATATGTGAAAATCAGGTAGGGTTGTTTTATACGGAATAGGTAAAAATTGGGCTGTTGCAGTCAAATTAAAGCTCATTTTTAGGACTGTTTTGTAACAACAGAGGGTAAATGGATTTATCAAGCAATAAGATTTATAGAGAAGGTGTAAATAAGAATATCTAAGATGTATAAACCCTTACCTTGCAATTATCACTCAAAAACACAATAAAACTCAAAAAATGCAGTCATGCAACACTATAGAAGCCTACAAACCAAGGGTTTGATTAAAAAAGCATCTGCATGTGTGAATTAGGTACAAAACTTGGCACAAATTTCTATACACCTGTAAGCATCAAGAATCCAAAATTTGGAGAGTTTTGGCCAGTGGAAACATAAAGTAAGCCCTTGCCCTAGTTTAAAGTGAAAAACACATAATTAGGCCCATAAATCACAAAACTGGGTGTCAAGACTTCAAGTGAATTTTGTTGGCCTTTTTTAGACGTTGTTGAAGTTTCTAAAGCTTCACAGAGGTGAAAGGATTGCTCTAGATTGCTACTGTAAAAATTTAGCTTGCTGTCCTCTCATTGACAACATAGTTTTATAGAAACATGACTAAAACTTAATAAAATCACCTGAAATTTTACACACTTGCATTATTTCTATCATACATCACCTTTACATTCATAATTATCACATATTTTTGAAGAAAAGGTTGTTTTCTATCCTTAGCCTATCAAAATCCTCTCCTAAAGTCACTCAACTAACCCTAAAGAAGCTCAACAACATGTTAGGAAGGGAAAATTAGTTAAATATCATTGTTGCACGTCTATATGACTCCCTTTCCACCTCATTTACATGATGACAAAGCTTCATGACTTTATTTAGTTTATAATCACTGATACCAATCCAAACTTGACCTTTACAACTCATTTATAAGGCCTTATTTACCTCCACAATGGCATTTATACAAATTTGAAATTTTACCTACATACAAATGGAGGGAAACAAACTTGGAACATATCTATCAACCTACACCTTATGATAATATTATTATCTATCTCTAGCTAGCTATGATGCTCATGCATCATACTGCCAAAGAGAAAAAAGGAGCTTCCATCATTTGTTGTTGTTGTTGTGCATTAATTCTTCCACACTTGTACCCAGCTTGATGCAGTCATCCATGTTGATTCTATAGCTGGTTAATGATGACCAGAAAAATATACTGAGAGGGGGGGTGAATCAGTATATTAATGAAATTTTCTACCCTCTCAACTTTTATCAACTTCAAACTCTAAACAATATCAACTATGCAAGAAAATAACAGTATGAATAAGTTGACACCAAGATTTTACGTGGAAACCCTTGAGGGTGAAAACCACGGTACAAAAATTATGTACTTTATAATAAAAATGGATTTACAATGGTGTAGGCTTCAACCTACTAGAGGCACCAACCTCTTACTCAAATATGTAGGCACCAACCTACAAGGAGCAACAACTCCTTCTTGCAAGGCACCAACGTTGGTTTTCTTGACTAAAAAAAACTTCAAATGTAGATAATATCTTTCACTAGATCTGCTTCATGCATCAATCTATCTCTCCTTTGTGGTATATGTTCTTTTTATCTTAATTACACCTCTTTAATTTTAATGAAACTCTACCAATGGTAAATTGTACCATTTCAACAGTTTTATTTTCTTAACAAAATCTGAAATCTCCTCTTTATTTTTATTACATGGATTGCATCACTTCATAAAGAATCACACCTTTTTTAATTTGTCTTATTAGGCTTTTGTCCTTTTCTTAAATCGTCTTTTCCTTATTTTGTTTCTTTTTCTTTGAACAAAACTAATTACACCCCTTCAGTTAATCATTCTTCATAAATCGTATTTGCTTTTTGACTTTGTCTTTCTTTGTTTTTTTTTTTGTCTTTTCTGTATTTTGTTTTATGTGCTGCACAATAATTTTTTGTTTGAATATTTAGAAAAATATAATCGCTGCTCTTGGTCATTGTCTTATTAAAATAAAATCGTTGTTTTGTGCAATGGATCTTTATATTTATTTTTCTTCCACACAAAATTTATTCTAGACTTCTGTAGATCTGTTTTACTTGGACTGATATATCATTGCTTTTCCAAATCACCTCTTCTAATGGTCCACTAAATCTTCATGTGCAGAGCTGAAGGTATTTTTCTATTTTTTCTTTTATTCCTCACACTCTTCATTCCTTCATGAATGTTATCCCTTCATTCGTTGGTGTACATAATGATCTATTACATCTATTCATCCTTGACTTGGCATCAATGACAATATTTCCAACAGTTAATTCCTCTATTTGATCAAATATTGAATGTACTCTTTGCCTCTTATTTTCTTGTCCCTTTTCTCGTCCAAAATTGCCTTAAGTGGCTTTGGTGTCTCTTTGGACAGCTGCTCATGAATTTTCATCTTTTCTTGTTGCTTCCTGCTCATGTTACTAATGTTTATGATTTCTCCATCTCTATCATTCATCCGTTCACCTTTTTTTTCTTCTTTTTGATCCTCATACCGTCCTAGGTCCCATGGTCTTCTTTGGAGTGATAAAGATTGTTTTTTTTAGCATGCTCTTCAATGAGCAACTTTCTTTCTTCTTGGTGCCAACCTTCTTCATTCAATTTTGACCTATACGTGCGTATACAACAAACATATCAAAGATAACCACATCTCCATTAGGCTCTTGTCTCCATTCCTTGTCACTCTTCCAAGCTTTAATGTTTTCATAGTGGAACCTCAATGTTATGGTGTTCTCACAATCTTCATTGTCATACTAGATTCTAAGGTATCCATCCTTAGCTATGAATGAATTCATTTTCTCATGCATTATGGTCTTCAAAATACCTTCCTCTTTTTTATTGCTTATGTCTGTATTAGTTTCCCACATCTTCCCAATCAATTCTCTTTTAACACAACAACTAAAACTCCACTAGCTTCTTTTTAGACCTTGCTCTTCTATGATTCTAAGGACTTGTTCTTGAACCAAAATATGCTTCATATCCCCTGTTTTGTTTCCTATTTCTTTCACATTATTGCATGCTCTTGCTTTCTTATTAGCTTCTTGTTCTTCTTTATGATTTCTTGGTTCTTGAAGTGTAATTGTCTTTTCCAAGTCTATTATACATACCTTTTCCAAAATCTGCCTTCCACTTGTATGATCTTGTTCTCTTTGTATAACTCTTCTCCCTTAGAAGTATCTTGACCTCTTTGTTGTTCCACTAGTTCTTGAGGTGCATCATTTTTTACCATATTAATCTCATATGTGACTTTCTTCTTATTATTCTCTTCCCTTGTCAACTTCCCTATTTGAGCTAATTCAAGAGCTTCTTTCGCCAATATACTCGAACCTACATAACTTACAAAAGTGTTAAACATAACACATTGAGACTTGTGAGTCTCCTCAAGCAACCATATTGTCTCCTTTTGTAAATCCGCCTTACTCATTGCTTTGTCATCATCCTCCTCTTGTGTGAGGGTCTTCATAAGCTCAAATTCTACTACTTTGATAGCTTTTGCATCTCTTATGAGGTCTAACTAGTTAGGCTCTTGCATGACTTGATGCCCAAGTTGCTCTTCTTCTTTACTATATACTTTCAATTCTCCTCTTTCCCCTTTACCTCCTTCATCAGGTAACACAACTGAGGTCTTACCATACTCTAGCCCTTTCCTAACTGGTTTAGGATGCATATCGGACTTTATACTCATTTCATCACGTCTTATGCCTTCATTAAACTCTTTAATCGGAATAAGTACCTCCTTAGTCAAAGTAATTTCTTCAATTTTTTCATCATATTCAATGGTTTCAACTAGCATGATCAACTCCTTTAGATTTAGGTATCGTAGATCAACTTTCTCTCTCAAGGGTCCATAAGACTAATTGCTTTGGTTGTCCTGAATTTCAACACCATATGTATAACACATGTGCATCTCATAACTTTGTTTTGCTGTCTTTATAAGACGTGCAATCACTTCATTTCTACCTCCACACTCTTCTTCTTGGAGTAACAAAACTATCTCATTCAAAAGCATTATTCTCAACTGCAGATCAGACCTTGAATTTTCCTCATAAGACCTTGTATCTTCAACTGAAAGGGTACATACCAACTTACTTGCTTCATTCATCCTCTCCATGCCATGAGATTCTACTAGCTAATGCTTGTTTTCATTGTTCTGCTTCAAAAGGTTGTGCAAGTCATCATGGTTTCTTTCTCCATTTTGAGAAACTTTATTGGAATGCATGTTCTCAACCTCTTCAACTGAACATCCTTGGCTTTTATTTGCTTTGTATTTGGCTCCAAAAGACAATTTTGTCTTTTCCTCCTTTATCGCCATGACATCACTTGCAAACAAACATTGAGAAGTAAAGTCTATTTGAAAACTTTGTGGTTCCCATGTCTTCTTTGATGCATCATAGATTGGTATCTTCTTCTCCTACTTAATCAATAGGTTCATGTCTTCAACAAGGCTTTCATCTATCTAATCTTCTTCACCAAGTATAGGTACTTCTTCAGGTTCACAAATGATAGTTTTTTTGTACAAGAACTGATCCTCATGCTTCACCATGCCTCAATATTTCCTACACTCAATCCTCCATGGATTCTTAACCTCTTATTTTCTATGGCATTAATCCTATGTCTCATCTTTCTTAAAAGTAACCAAGCCAAAGGCCACTTAACCTTTTTCCTTATCTTCCATCCACTTTTTTGAGTCTTCAATAACTCCATCAGGTAGTCCAATCTCTGAGATATCTCATTTGTTTCTTTTTCTATGTCCAAATTTCTTTGCTGGACATCTCCAACTATCCTCTTATGGCAACCTCCTCCTATCAAGCCCTTTATCTCTTTGTTCATATCTATCCTCTTTTATACCTCCTCTTAGCTCCAATAAGCTCTTACCTCTCTCTCGAATCTTTGTCGAGAGAATTTGATGTAATTTTTCTTCTTTAGTAGGTAATTTGCCATTAGCAACTAGACACATCAAGTAAGATGCCTCCTTAGTCTTTTTGTACCTCTGCAATTATCTCACCCAAGCTTCTCTCCTTTCTTGGTCTATTGAAAATTCTCTAATCTTCACCTAGGTATATTACACCCTAATCTTTTGATCTCCTTGCTTAGTGCCTCAATGAGCTTCTACCTGAAATCACTTTTTCATTAATGAATTCAACAAGATACATCAAACTCTCACCTTGTACCTTGTGCATGGATTTCTTCACCATCTCTCTCTCTCTCTCTCTCTTTGAGCTTTGTTTGTTCCTCCTCTCAAGCCTTCAATGGCCTTTAGGGCTTCCTTGTTCACAACTTTCTCTCAAAAATCTCTAAGAGTTCACCTTTGTCTTCTTGGCTTAACCTACACTCATACAAGTTTATATGTATTTCTAATAGCTTCTCCTAAGATCTGATACCAAACTGATGGCTTCCTAGCTCAACCATACTCACATCAACTTGGCTCTTTACCTTGAACATTTGCTTACAACCTATCATGCGTTCATTAATCACATGACTTCTAACCTTCATGGCCATTTAATATGACATAGATCTTGTCTAGACTCATGAACTAGATCATATGACCTCAACTTGATATGTACATGCAATGAACTAAGCAATTCAATCTCCACTAGCTCACACTAGCTTCATTCTAGGCCTAGAACAAGACCAAATCTTGATTGGAAGAACTATAGAAATTCACCATGGTTTGAAAACACTTGTACATGATTAAATTCACTATACCAAGCTTATCCATGCATGGGCAGAGCTCTGTGTTCAATATAACATGTACTTGCTTTCTAAGAGACATTTTGTCATAACTCCCTTCATACACCTGATAATGAAGATTTGAGAGCTAATTTTGATACCCTTTTGGCTCTTATTAAACATATGTAGAAATCAGGTAGGGTTTTTTTTATACGGAATAGGTAAAAATTGGGCTGGTGCAGTCAAATTAGACCTCATTTTGATGACTGTTTTGTAATAGCAGAGAGTAAATGGATTTATCTGTTGACCCCTTTGACATTGGGAGATTTTGGCATTGATGTCAATATGGTTTTAACTTGATTCATATTTTGAAAGGCATAAGATTTTATGGCTTTGGTTGATATTTGATGACATTTGGTTGTTTTTTGTCATGTTACTAAGGTAGCATCAATTAACAAAGTCTTAAACAATGATGCTCATATTTTTTGATGTGCTAAGTTTGAATTAAGGTGGTTTTATTTGGAAACCTACCTAGCAAGTCATGAGCTTGAGGTTTGAAGGCAACATTATGATATTGTCTTGACTGGCCCCTTCTAGGGTTACCGACTTAGCAGAGCAAACTTGTATAATGTTGAAAGCAAGGTATATTGGGTTTTTGCAAAGTTAGAGTTTGGTGTATGTAGCAGTGTACCTAGGGTTTGCTTCTTGGACATGAACGACATGAAACAAAGCTTGGAAGGAAGCAAAACTGTAGTGACAGTTGTGGATTCGATAATACAGTTGAGATTTGTAAGTTTCCTTCAGTTGCTAGTTAAAAACCATTCGAGGTATGGTTGCATCGAGTTTTATCAGATTGATGATTGCTATATATATGAAATGCTCAAGTTTTTTTTTTTTGGTTAGACAGAAAATGAAAAGCTTGGAACAACAAGTGTTATTTCTGTTTTAAAATTCTTTAATTCTATTGTTCTAAAGAGAGGTTTCTTTCGAAACCCTATGTTGAAATTGCTTGATGAAAATGTATCCTTGCATATGTAAAAGGCTGAATTCTATGCTTTAAAGAATTGTTGCAAAAAGACAATGAATAGATTAATCTATCTTGTGTGTTCTAGGCTTCAAGTGAAATGGAGTCTATAGGACATAAGATGCATTAAGGCATAAAGCTTATATGAACATTAGAGAAACATAGTAACCCTTTGTACTTTACTCTTTTATCTTGATTGTTGATCAGTGTCAGCATATGCTAGTGAGGCATTTTTGTAGCCATTGAGGCATTTTTTGTAGTTAGTGAGGCATTTTTGTAGCCAATGAGGCATTTTAGTAACTAGTGAGGCATTGTTGTGGCCAGTGAGGCACAAAAAGTAGCCAGTGAGGCTCTGTAATTAGTGGATTTTATTAAGCCAGTAAGACAATTTCCCAAGTGGTTTTTTATCCCTATGAGGGTTTTCCACTCATGAAAATACCGTGTTATGGGATTTTGTGATCTATGTGGTTATCACGATTCATGCAATTTAGTCTTGCAACTTGTTTTATGTACTTTGCAATATTTGAGCTTTTCATGTGGTTTAAGGATCTGACATTGATCATCACATTTGAAAACATACTTGAAACTAAACATTCCATGTTTACAAAGAAGCAATGTGTTTTGAAAAACAATTGAAATGAATTTGGTTATTAAAACACTAATTCACCCCCCCTCTCAGTGTTTTCCATACTCCAACATTATCAAGCAATAAGATTTATAGAGAAGGTGTAAATAGGAATATCTAAGATGTCTAAACACTCACCTTGCAATTATCACTCAAAAACATAAGAAAACTAAAAAAATGCAATCATACTACCCTGTAGAAGCCTACAAACCAAGGGTTTGATGGAACAAGTATCTGCACATGTGAAGTAGGTACAAAAATTGGCACACATTTCAATACAGCTATAAGCATCAAGAATCCAAAATTTAGAGAGTTTTGGCCAGTGGAAACATAAAGTAAGCCCTTTCCCTAGTTTAAGGTCAAAAAACACAAAATTAGGCCTAAAAATCACAGAACTAGGTGTAAGGACTTCAAGTAAATTTTATTGGCCTTTTTTGACGTTGTTGAAGTTTCTAAGGCCTCACATAGGTGAAAGGATTGCTCTAGATTGCTACTGTCAAACTTTAGCATGTTGTTCTCTCATTGACAACATGATAGTTTTATAGAAAGATGATTAAAACTTAATAAATCACCTAAAATTTCACACACTTGCATTATTTCTGTCATACATCATCTGTACATTCATAATTCTCACGTATTTTTGAAGAAAAGGTTGTTTTCTATCCTTAGCTCATCAAAATCCTCTCCTAAAGTCACTCAACTAACCCTAAAGAAGCTCAACAACATGTTAGGAAGGGAAAATCAGTTAAATATCACTATTGCACTCCTATATGACTCCCTTTCCACCTGATTTACATGATGACAAGGCTTCATGACTTTATTTAGTCTATACCCACTCATACCAATCCAAACTTGACCTTTACAACTCATTTATAAGGCTTTATTTACCTCCACAATGACATTTACACAAATTTGAAATTTTATGTACATACAAATGGAGGGAAAAAAACTTGGAACATACCTATCAACCTACACCATATGATAATATTATTATCTATCTCTAGCTATCTATGATGCTCATGCATCATACTACTAAAGAGCAAAAAAGAGCTTCCATCGTTTGTTGTTGTTGTTGTGCATTAATTCTTCCAAACTTGTAACCAGATTGATGCAATCACCCGTGTTGATTCTTCAGCTGGTTAATTCCTCCATTTGATCAAATATTGAATGTACTCTTTGCCTCTTGTTTTCTTGTGCTTTTTCTTGTTCAAAATTGCCTCAAGTTGCTTTCGTGTCTCTTTGAGCAACTACTCATGAATTTTCATCTTTTCATGTTGCTTCTTGCTCATGTTACTACTATTTATGATTTCTCCATCTCTATCATTCATCTATTCACCTTTGTTTTCTTCTTTCAGATCCTCCTACCGTCTTGGGTCCCATGGTTTCCTTTGGAATGATAAGGATTGATTTGTTTTAGCATGCTCTTTAAATGAGCAACTTTCTTTCTTCTTGGTGCCAACCTTCCTCATACTACCTACATATATAGCAAACATATCAAAGATAATCACATCTCCATTAGGCTCTTTACTCCATTCCTTGTCACTCTTCCAAGCTTTAATGTTTTCATAGTGGAACCTCAATGTTTTGGTGTTCTCACAATCTTCATTGTCATAATGCATTCTGAGGTATCCATCCTTAGCTATGAATGAATTCATTTTTTCGTGCATTATGGTCTTCAAAATACCTTCCTCTTTCTTATTGCCTATGTCTGTATTGGTTGCATGCCCACGTCTTCCTAATCAATTCTCTTTCAACACAACAACTAAATCTCCACTAGTTGCTTTTTAGAACTTGCTCTTCTACGATTCTAAGGACTTGTTCTTGAACCAAAATATGCTTCATATCCCCTGTTTTGTTTCCTATTTCCTTCACATTATTGCATGCTCTTGCTTTCTTATTAGCTTCTTGTTCTTCTTTATGATTTCTTGGCTCTTGAAGCGTAATTGTCTGTGCCAAGTCTATTATACATACCTTTTCCTCAATTTGCCTTCCACTTGTATGATCTTGTTCTCTTTGTATAACTCTTCTCCCTTAGAAGTATCTTGACCTCTTTGTTGTTCCACCAATTCTTGAGGTGCATACTTTTTCACCATGTTTGTCTCATATGTGACTTTCTTCTTATTATTCTCTTCTCTTATCAAGTTCCCTATTTGAGCTCCTTCAGGAGCTTCTCCTGCCAACATACTTGAACCTACATAACTCACAAAAGTGTTAAACATAACACATTGAGACTTGTGAGTCTTCTCAAGCAACCGTACTATCTGCTTTTGTAAATCTGCCTTACTAATTGCTTTGTCATCATCCACCTCTTGTGTGAGGGTCTTCATAAGCTCAAATTCTTCTTCTTTGATAGCTTCCAAATCTCTTATGAGGTCTAAGTAGTCAGGCTCTTGCATGACTTGATGCCCAAGTTGCTCTTCTTCTTCTTTACTATATACTTTCACTTCTCCTCTTTCCGCTTTACCTCCTTCATCAAGTAAGACAACTGAGGTCTTACCATACTCTAGACCTTTACTCACTGCTTTAGGATGCATATCAGACTTTAAACTCATTTCATGAGGTCTTATTCCTTCATTAAATTCTTCAATTGAAATAAGTACCTCCTTACTCAAAGTAATTTCTTCAGTTTTGTCTTCATATTCAATGGTTTCAGCTACTTGCATGATCAACTCCTTTAGGTATTGTAGATCAACTTGCTCTCTCAAGGGTCCATAAGACCGATTGCTTTGGTTGTCCTAAATTTCAACACCATATGTATAACACATGTGCATCTCATAACTCTGTTTTGCTGCCTCTATAAGATCTGCAATCACTTCATTTCTGCCTCCCCACTCCTCTTCATGGAGTAACAAGACTATCTCATTCACAAACATTATTCTCAACTGCAGATCAGACCTTGAATTTTCCTTATAAGACCTTGTATCTTCAACTTTAAGGGTACATTCAAACTTACTTGCTTCATCCACCCTCTCCATGCAATGAGATTCTATCAGCTCATGCTTGTTTTCATTGTTCTGCTTCAAAAGGTTTTGCAAGTCATCATGGTTTCTTTCTCCATTTTGAGAAACTTTATTGGAATGCATGTTCTCAACCTCTTCAACTGAACATCCTTGGCTTTTATTTGCTCTACATTTGGTTCCAAAAGACAAGTTTGTCTTTTCCTCCTTTATCGTCATGACATCACTTGCAAGCAAACACTAAGAAGTAAAGTCAATTTGAAAACTTTGTGGCTGCCATGTCTTCTTTGATGCACCATAGATTGGCATCTCCTTCTCCTACTTAACCAATATGTTCATGTCTTCAACAAGGCTTTCATCGGTCTAATCTTCTTCACCAAGTATAGGTCCTTCTTCAGGTTCACAAATGATAGTTTCTTCGTACACGAACTAATCCTCATGCTTCACCATGCCTCAATATTTCCTGCACTTAATCCTCCATGGATTCTTAACCTCTTCTTTTCTATGGCATTAATCCTATGTCTCATCTTTATCAAAAGTAACTGTAGTCCATTCTTTTTGCAAAAAAATGGATACTATCTAAATGTTTCATTTAAATAATCACTTTTTGATCTTTAGTCTAAAAAGGAGAAAATGCAAATAAAAGAGAAAGGTGTTGATCACTTTTACCTTTTAAAAGTTTGGGCAACTAAAAGCTTTTTGATTAAGCTTATCTCAATATTGCACGCCAAACTTAAAGAAAAGCATAAGTTGCTAGCAAAATGGAAAAGAGACTCCATGTTTGGGCGCCAAATATGGAGAGGAAGGAAAAACTGAAAAATAAACACCATGTAAAGAGAAGTTATAGGGTTTTAGTTTGCTGCAAGTCAAGTTTCTACTGGAGAAGTCATTGAGAATATTTGAAGGAAAAGGGGGCATGCAGCTCCTGATAAGACTTTGCATGCATTTTTTCTTTGCACAGCTGCCAGGTATGCCTCAAGATATTTCATATGCTTTTAAGAGTTTCAGTCTTATTTCAAAATTTCAGCTATTATGAGGTCTGAAAGTTGTCATAGATTCCCATCTTCTCGTGAGGATAATAGAGGATAGCCATATGATGGGAATTAAAAGTGAAATATTCACCATGCTGCCCTAACACAGTCCCTCAAAGGAAAAGCTACCATGATAGCCAAGAATGGTGAGCTATGCAATAAGAAGTTTGAGGACAGTCAATACAAAAGGAGATCCAGAAGTAGCTGCAACATTGTTATTCTACATCATTTCACAGTCTAGTTTGCTTTTTCCTCCTAGATATGCTCAAGGAGTTGCTGTTCAGTGGACATATATAGTGCGTTTGGTCTTTCAAGACTTGCAACCTTTGATTCATATGTTCTTGCAGATTTTTCTGCTTTGGCACGTGAAGTTTAGTTGTTCTCTTTTATATCACCAATGGTAGCATGCTCACCGCTATCTCTTTTATATCAAGTAGATGAACCAATTAGATCCCATGGATCTATTGGAATGTCTTCAAATGAGATGTGATCTACAGTGAATCATACAAAAGGATTATTAAATAAGTCTGGATCAGCTGAATCACATGTCCATTCTGAGGCAAAAGATAAAGCTAATATAAATAGAGTTTCTTTTGTAGAAAGGTTCAGGCACAACTAGCATTTATTCAATGCCATGAAGAAAACCCCATATTAAAAAAATGAAGGAAGATCAAAGCCTTGTGTGTAATGATTGCAATAGAGATACAGTCAAGGGCAGACCTCAAGGGTAAGTCCTGTTGTGACCTTTTCACACATCGCCCCATTGCAAATGGGGACCCTTCGTTTTTTTTTTGCTTTTTGGTTTTGCCTTGGCGTCGCAACTGCTTATCACCAATCTTTTTGCAATGAGTCTTAATTTTGAATGGTCACCCGAATCAAGTCAGTCAGTTTTAGCCTAGATCACTGAATAAACGTCACCATCGCGCTTAGAGGACCTGGGAGACGAAGATCGACTGTCGTTTCGGTCGATTCTGACACTTCCAAATTTTTAGGGTTTCTCACCCCGGGCCCCTATTTTTTGGGACCTACTTTTTTGGCACTTTTGGGCAATTCTGGGATCCCTATTTTTTAGGGTCTATTTTTGGAAAGTTGCTATTTTTGGAAAATTTCTATTTTTAGAAAGTTTCTATTTTTAGAAGGGCCACGAGTTTCGAAAACGCACTCAAAAGTTCGAAACGAGCAACGAAACTCTCAGAAAATCGATTCGAAGTTTTTTTGAAATTTTGGTAAAATTCTGGAAAATCACATAAAAGTTCAAAAATCTGGAAAATTCATTCAAAAATGGTGTAAAATTCTGGAAAATCACAGAGAAATCTGGTAAAGAGCACAAAAATGGTTGGATTTGATGAAATCCGTCATCAACAAATTGGTAAAAATTCAGGAAATTCGTCAAGAAAATCTGGGCAATTCGTGAAAAATCTGAACATTTGTTCATGGAGAAAACTGAAGTTTGCCTAAGTATGGAGTTTAATCAGGACTGAGAAAGACAGAAAAAGGTGTCAATGGCCAAGCAAACTATGGATTCCGCCTTAACAAAGCCAGGTAAAAGTTGGCAATGGCTGACAATGTGAAGCAAATGGCATAAAATCTGAAGCAATGGACAGTCACAAGCTGAAATCCGCCCATGGAGGAAGAGGAAAATGTCTAAAGAAAGGAGGCAATGGACAGTCCCAAGCTGAAGTCCGCCCATGGAGAAGAAGGATCAGCCTAAGACAAAAAAGGAAATGGCTGGGTAAAGGTTGGCAATGGCCAACCAAACATGCAAGTCCGCCTTGAGCAATGGCCAAGCATTGAAGGAAGTCCGCCCTCCAAAAATGGTCAAATGGCAATAGAATCAAGCAGGTCCGCCCTATGGAAAGAGGGATTTGTCTAAGGAAATGAGGCAATGGCCATATCAACAGCCAAGTCCGCCCTTGAAAGAACTGTCCAATGGCAATAAAAACTAGGAAGTCCGCCCATGATGAGTGTCCAATGGCTTGACAAAGGCTGAAGTCCGCCTTAGTTTAAGAGCAAGTGGCAAAGAAAATGAGGAAGTCCGCCCTATGAATGGCAAGGAAAAGACCAAAGTCCGCCTTGGATAGTTTGAAATGGCTAGAACATAGTCAAAGTCCGCCCTTGGACATGAAAAAGATGGCTCAACACTTAGCCAAGTCCACCTAAAGCAATGGCACAAACATGGAGAAATTCCGCTCTAAGGAAGGTGGCACAAGATTAAGACAAGTCAGCCTGATGGAAATGGCCTGAAATCTGGTAAGGTCCGCCTTGAAGAAGTGGCATCAAAATGGAGGAAGTCCGCTTTGGACAAAATATGAAATGGCAACCAAATGGAGCAAGTCCGCCCTTTGAAAAGAAGGAAAAAGTCTCAGCCAAGAAGTTAAGTGGCAATGAAAATTAGCAAGTCCGCCCAGCAAATAAGACAATGGCTAAACACAAGCTGAAGTCCGCCCTTGTCATGGTCAACCACTAGCCAAAGTCCGCCCTTGATGAATGTTGGAATGGCATGGGATCCTATGAAGTCCGCCCAAGATTAAAGACCAGATGGCATGAAAGTATCCAAGTCCGCCTTTAAGAAATGTGAAGTGGCATCACAGATGAGGAAATCCACCTTGTCCAATGGCAACAAAACAAGCCAAAGTCCGCCTTGGTCAAATATTAAGTGGCAAGCAAATGCATAAAGTCCGCCAGCTGGAATAACAAATGGAAAATGCTTTTATAAAGTCTGTTAGCTTAAAAGGCACATGAAAATTTCCAAAGTCTGCCAGCTGGAGGATTAGATACAAAAAAAAAACCATTTGGAAAACTTCTTAGGAAGTGCGCTCAGCCCAAATAACAAATGGAAAATGTTTTAGCAAAGTCTGCCAGCTGGAAAGTGACTTGAGGAAGCTTTTTATGAAATGCACCCAGCCTAAAAAACATTTGGAAAATATTTGACAAAGTCAAGTCACCTAAGGACAAAGTTTTTGAAGTGGGCCCCACCTTCAAAATGAAATGGCAAAGACTTAGTAAACTCCGCCAGCCATAAGGAAGATAATGGCAATAAAACAATTGGAAAATCTGCCTATGGATAAAAGGCATGGCTTAACAAATGACAAAGTCCGCCTTGGGTAAAAGTCAAAGTGGCAAGAAAAGACCCAAAGTCCGCCTCAGCCAAAAAGTGACATGGCCATGTCAAAGTTAAAGTCCGCCATGTTTAGGAAGGAATAAATTAAAATTTTGCCTAAGTGTGAACCTTTGGAAAATGAGAATATGCATGGCACTTAGAAAATATGTCCAAGTATCAAAGTGACAAAGGAAAATCCTCGCCATGACTAGAAAAATTGTGAAAAAAATCAAACAAATGGTAAAATAATTTTGGACAATGGCCAAATAATTTTGGACAAGAGACAATTTATGACTAGAGAAATGTTGTACATGGCTAGGAAAATTGTGGACATGGCAAAATAATCTTAGACAAGAGGCAATTTATGGCCAAATAAAAGTTGGACGTGGCTAGAGAAATCTTGGACGAGAAATATTTATGGCCAAATAATTTTTGGAAAACGATTAGAAATTCTTGGCCAAACAAAATGAACGGCAAGAAAATATGGCCAAATAAATTGGACGAAGGAAAAATGTGGCCAAATGAAATTAGTAAAAATCTTTCAAAGCTTAGTTATCTAAAATAAATTTGTTTTGTTTTACTGCAGGTGGATGATTACACAAGGCAAAGGAGGTCTGAACAAAGAAAGAACCAATTATTCAAGGAGGGCTGAACGAAAAGAAATCTTCGCTACATCACTTTTGTATATGCTTGCCTCTCCTCCACGCGCTCAACATTGAATTGGCACTTGAAGAAATTCCAAAGCAATCTGGGCAAGAAAGATTTAATGGCTTCAAGTCTAAATAGGTGCTCCAAGGCGAGGTGAGAAGAAGAAGCCAAAGTCATCCAAGATCGAAGCACAATCGATAAAGTCATTGGCATAAAAAATATTCTAAGGCAAGAACATGAACAAAGCGACCAAGGAAGGCATCCAACACGTTGAGGTGGCGCCTCGTCATCTTCCGACCAATCAAATCATTCCAAATCAACATGCAACAACTTTCTATTTTATCTGTTGGTTCATATTTAGCAAGAAGGACAAGTGTCCTCGAATGCAATTTTCTCATTGGTCGAAGGGTAGCAAACCCTAATTAGGGTTTTATTTGTAATCTTGGCCGTTGATTCCAAATCAATCTTGGCCGTCAAATTGTAATTGGGGAGCCTATAAATTGAGCTCAACCCCCTCATTTGTAAAGCATGGGAGCATGTTGCAAAACATGTTGAGATAAGCAACTGTTGTAAGATTGCCAAAGTAATAAGTAATGCATGCATTGTTCTGATGGTGATTGCTTCTCTTATTTTGGAGTTGTCATGGTTCTTATCCCTCATCATAGTTTAGATTTTATTTCATGTATGTTAGATGAATGCAAGATTTGATAAGTGTTGATTATGGTGAAACTTTTGCTCATACTTTCTTTGAATGGATGATTTTCGTTCAATGCGTAAAGTTAGCCTGAGCCTACTTTGTGGATTCTTAACTTCTGTTTGGATAGTTATTGTTCGATCTGATGGTAATTATTCCTTACGTGAAAATCATAAGCACATCCCCTTGAAGATTGCACCCCCTTTGTGTAGTTGTCGTTGAGCGTGGCGAAGCAAAGCGTGGTTATTTGTTTCACCGAGTTAATACCGTCTCTTGGATTCTTAGGAGTAGACTAGAAATTCTAAACACTTATCTCCTTTTTTCAGTTTGTTTGATCCATGACCCAAGCAATAGAGCTTCATTGTCTAGACCTTCATTGTGAATTGAACAAGCCTAGCATAAGTCCCCTTGTCATAACCAGCAAATCACATCCATACCACAGAGCCTATCCGCATTCATCTTAAACATTGGAATTACCGTATGATCTTACTTGCAATCTTAGCATACGAGGTAGTTTTTCAAGAGGGGATAGAGCGTCTTTGGACTCTTTATTCTAGAATGTTTGTTGTGTCATAAAACACGCATCAACAAGTCCACAGTCCAAAAAGCATATTCTGTTGAGTTTGAAATGTTTACAATGGACAATCACTTACAAGTTTAGTGAAGGACAGTGAGAGAAAAGCAAGTTTAGTGGAGCAAAGCCATGAAAATCATAGGAATGAATGCTTATAAGTTATAGGTGAGCTTATATGGAGGAAAATGACAGTCATATGGGTCAGTAATTTTGCACCAGCAAGTTTCCAACCATAAGCAAAATATGCAGAAATGAATGACAAGATAAAGTGCAGCAATTTCATACCAATAAGTGCAGAAGTTTTAGACTAAAAAGAGCAGCAATATGATAGAGAAAGTGCAGCAAAAATGACACAAAAGGTTACAAATAAAAGTGCAGCATTAATGACATAAAAAGTGCAGAAAATACTGTCATAAAGGTGCAACATTTCTTACATGAGATAGGACCATTAATACTGTCATAAAGGAGCAACAATTAGACTAAAAAGAGCAGAAATACTAACAGTAAAAAGTGCAGCAAATACTGTTATAAAAGTGGAGCAAAGGATGCCATGATAAGTGCAGCAATTAAAGACAATTAAGGACAGCAAAAGGTGCTAGTAAAAGGAGTATCAATCATAGAAGCATAAATCGGCAAAAAATCGGCTAAATCGCGATTTTGAAAAAATCTGGGAGGTTGCCGATTTTTTGCCTGAAAAAATCCCGATTTTTTCGGCAGTCAATGTAGGTCAAAAAATCGTTGAAAATCGGCAAAAAATCGGGCTTTTTCGACCAAAAAATCGGCAAAAAATCGTGAAAAAATCGCGTGTAAAAAAAAACCCTAAAAAAAGACGCGTTTTTGCTTTTTTATATGACGTTTTCTCCTTTTTAAAGCGTGAGTGAGAGTTTCTGATGTCCGCGAAAACATCTGAAGGCGGCTGAAGGTTTTCCAAGTTCGAATCAACTCAAAAGACCCAATTTTTCATTGACGCGAATTTCTGAACCAGTTTTCTTCTGTTCGTTTTTTTGGGCGCGTTTTGCTTGTTTCTCAACATAAAATCTGAGGTAGGTCGCCATTCCCAGTTTTTATTAATTTTTTGATATGTAAAAAAACGCCATTGCCATTTTTAATTAAAATAAAATAAAAATAAGAGCATTGTTTAGTAATTTGAGAAATTGGAATATAAGTAGTTAATAACTTAATACATTATTACAAATATATACAGTCTTCCCCATTAGATTGTGATTTTATTTTTAATTAAACTGTGAAAAATATAATATAATTATATTACTTAAATGTTATAGTCTAGAAACAAATCTTTTCAAGTGATTTTATTTATTATTAATTTAAAACAACTAAATCAAAAGATTAAAAATAAATAAAAACATGGTTGTGTTCATTACAAGTTATAATTCAGCAAGTCTTCTTGATCTCTTTATCTCAAACTGTATAAAATAAGTTTTAAATTTCTTAATAGTGCAGTGGGTATGGTGAGGCTTGATTAGGGTGATTAAATTTTAAATATTATATATTGAATCAATTTGGAATAAACGTTATTCCTTTCAAATTCTAGTTATGGAGCATTTAGATACTCTCATCTAATCAATTTAACTTAATTACTCTTAGTCTCATCCAAAAATTGTTAAATATAATCCTAATTCTTGGGCAGTTTTTGTTATTGTTTGACTTTGTTTGTAGTTTGTTAGAGCTTAGTTTTCATATCAGTTTTCTGTTTTTGATAGTTACAAACTTACAGCAGAGATGTAACTGTCTGCCTCTGCCTTATTTTGTAATCGCTGTCTTTGTTTGTTTTAATATAATTTTCTGGAAGTGTCTTCTTTTTCTTGCTATCAATCATGGCCTGACAGTGGTATCAGAACCTAGGCTTTTATATATTTTCCCAATCAATTTTCAATTCAAAATTTGTATTTTCATACAAGAAGAAAATGTAAAAAATGTCTGTCTTCTCTCCTAACTGTCCACAAAGTAGATTGAATAAAAAATGTTTATTGCAGATTTGATCATAATGCCACGCCAAAAAGACTTTGCATGGTCACATTGTACTTCAGTCTCGGGTACAACGAAGGTTAAATGCAACTGGTGTAAAACTGATATCAATGGGGGCATTTATCGTTTCAAATGGCACTTGGCAAAAGAGCCAGGGAATAACAACAATCCTTGTCCTGGATGCCCTGCAGATGTCACACACCAGGCACTACTGGCTCTTCATGCGATTCCTGAGAACAAGGCAAAAAAGGCAAGAACCGGGGTTGAAATAGGTTCTAATTCTACAAATAGTAGAGGGAATCAAGGTCAGGATGATGATGCAAGTGAGTTTTTGAGGGAATCAGGGTCAACACCTCCTTCTACAGCGCGTGGCCCAAACACAGGTGGAGGAAACATTAATGCTTTCTTTGCACCTCGTACTACACCAGGAGCACAAACCACTTTGGAGAGTACAGGATGGAGGAAGAATGTCCATGAACAAGCAAGGAAGGCGATTGGAAACTTTTGGTACTACTCTAGCTTGCCATTTCATGTTGCTAGATCGCCATATTGGCAAGGTATGGTGGATGCTATTGCAGGTGCGGGTCCTGGGTTCAAAGCCCCATCTTACGAGAGCTTGAGGGTTGGTATGCTCAATGATGCAGTACGAGATGTTAAAGATGTTGTTACAGAGCATAAAATAGAGTGGGAAAAGACTGGTTGCACCATAATGTCAGATGGATGGACAGATAGAAGGAATCGAACCCTCATCAACTTCCTTGTCTCTTGTGAGATTGGCACTATATTTTTGAAATCCCTGGATGCATCCGATACTATCAAATCTGCAGCTGCATTGTTTCAAATGTATGATCTTGTGGTAATAGAAGTTGGGCCACAAAATGTGGTTCAATTTATTACAGACAATGCTGCAGCTTGTGTAGCCATTGCTAGACTCTTGACAGACAAATACCCGTCTATATTTTTTACCCCATGCGCAGCACATTGCCTTGATCTAACCCTTGAGGACATTGGAAAACTTGAATGGGTTAAGGAGGTATTGCAAAAGGCCCGCAAGGTTACAAAATTCATTTATAATCACACGAGGGTTTTGTGCATGATGCGTACTTTCACAGAGGGCAAGGAGCTAGTTCGCCCAGGGGTGACAAGATTTGCAACACATTTCCTTGCACTACAGACTCTATGCCAACAAAAAATGAATTTGAAACGAATGTTTGTTTCAAATGAGTGGGAGGAGTCTGGCTTCGCAAATCTAGTAGAAGGCATAGCAGTGGCAGGCTATATGTACTCTTCTAGTTTTTGGGATGCAGCTGAACAAGTTGTAGAGTTTTCAGAGCCTCTAGTAAAAGTCTTAAGACTAGTGGATGGGGATAAATCCCCCATGGGTTATTTGTATGAGGCCATGGATAGGGCCAAGGAGGTGATGAGGGGTAGGATGCAAAATGACAGGGACACTTATATGCCGTTATGGGACATAATTGATAGAAGATGGGATCAGCAGATGCATTCTCCTCTCCATGCTGCAGGATATTATCTTAATCCAAGTTTGTTCTATGACTCTTCATTTAGAAATGATGATGGTGAGGTAACACAGGGCTTGTTCATGTGCATGGAAAAAATGCTTTCTAGAGAACAATTAAAGGGAGCTATGGGAGAGTTAGCAACGTACAAGCAAGCAAGGGGTTTTCTCTCATCTATAGCTGCCATCGAAGGCAGAAATACCTTGCTACCAGGTAGATTCTATAAACCTGTGATAGTCTCTATTTTGTGGACACGATGATTATTTTAAGATATTCTTACATGATATCATCTCCATGTAATGTGTTTTTGCAGCACAATGGTGGGATTATTTTGGTCATGAAACCAAAAACCTTAGATGGATGGCGAGACGCATTTTGAGCCAGCCATGTAGTTCATCTGCTTGTGAGCGTAATTGGAGTGTTTTTGAACACATACACTCCAAGAAATGCAACCGGCTAACACAACAACGATTGAGCAACTTGGTGTTTGTTCACCACAACCTCCGCTTGAAGCTGAAGAAAGCTCAAGGTTAGACTTTCAATATACTTGTAGTTAGTTGAAATTGTATTCATTATCTTTTTCACTTGTAAGGCCAAGACTAATTCCTACATGGGCTGCAACAGGTACTGTTGAGGATGATGACCCAATTGACCTTGATGAGATTGATCCAGATAATGAATGGATTGTTGCTGACGAAGATTCAAATTCTATTGCACCTTAGGATTTCGATATACTAGAGGAGGCTGGACTGCCTGGTCAAATATATGAGGATTTGGTTAGAAGCACTGCAGTAGGAGCTTCATCATCAAGGCCTGCTACCCTCTAGCATTGTTGTCATTGGCTACATTTTTTTTTTTGTCACTTTGTACTTAGATTAGAGGTTGATTTTGTACAAAGTTACACACTATTGTAATTGACACTTTGTCATATGTCAACATCTACTTTTATTTATGAGAACTGAGGAGTATATTTTGTGCAATGCAATGTAATCAGCGATATGAATATATACAAAAAATATCTATTTTCTATTTAAAATCTCTGTTTTATTTGCTCTCTATATCTCTATGCTATGGAAATGACCTTGAGTTTTTAGAAAACATAGGTTTTGTCTATTTTTCTACATTCCTTTACATTTTTTTTCAAATCCGATTTTTTCCCGATTTTTTCCCGATTTTTTCATGATTTTTCAAAAAATCCTGATTTTTTGGTTTGCCGATTTTTTCCCCAAACGATTTATGCTGCTATGGTATCAATAATACATAAAAAGTGCAGCAAATACTGTTACAAAAGTGCAGAAACAATGCCATGAAAGACAACAATGCGTGAATAAAGATTGAACGACAGCACTCTCTATGACCAAAAGGGGACAGTCAACTCTAAAGGGCAGATCTATGATGATAACTATGCAATCTTCAAGAACAAGAGCAGCCATTATAAGAGGTGTTTAAGGACAGCCTTGATAAGTCATTTATGTTTGAAGAATGAGAATGAAACCATGCTGATTCAATACATAGTGATAGTTATTGATACTCAAAGAAGTCAGAAATAGCGGTAAAGGAGGAAAATCATCTAAAGGGGCAGTTTGAACACTTAAATGCACAGTCAAATGAAACCTAAGAAGGGCAGCCATTAAAGGGAAATGTAACAGCAGTGTCTTGAGACAAAAGGACAAACATAAGGGAGAGTTTAATGAGCATGATAGTCACAGAGATTGAGGATGGACAATAGTCTTGACTATTAAAAGCACAGTCCTCATGCAATAAGGTGGGTAGGTCTTCGTCAGTGTTCCACGGGGATGCATCCCTTGGAAAAACCACCCGTTTCCGAGACGGGGAGACCCCTAGGAAACGTCCCTCCGCCGTCCCCCCGCTGTCTCCACGTTTCTTCACTGTCCCCTCGAAGTCTCCTTCTGGGAGACTTCAGGGAAACTTCTAGGAGACTCCAAGGAAACTTCTAGGAGACTTCCAGAAGTCCCCTCCACCCAAGGAAACTCTAGGGAAACTTCTGGGAGACTCAAGGGAAACTTCTGGGAGACTCCAAGGAAAATATGGGAGACTCCAGGGAAACTTCTAGGAGAAGTCCAGAGACATCAGGCAATTAGCCTGAAGCCATTTACTATTAGTATTTACTATTTTGTACTCTATTTTTGAAGTTTGAAGTTTGAACATTGATGATACAGTGATACTTGATTGTAATTATGATTCATGAATCATGATTATGAAACTCAAATTATGAAACATCTAGTTCTTGTTGCATTTTCCAATGTCTATATTTTCATTTTGATTTTCAATGTTTAGCGGTTCACTAGTTCAATGAAATAATATATCATTGCAATGTGTTATTGTGTTTAAACTTTAAACTTTTAAGTTTTAAGTTTTGTTTTTATGTGTTAACTTTACTTATTCCTTAGGCTTCTACAGTTATATAATTTGTTATACATCTTTTTATAACTAATTTTTCAAGTACTATATGTATTTCAGCGCCGCCCCCTGCCGCCGTCCCCCCGCTGTCCCCTTGCCGTCCCCAAACTTAGGCCCCCTGTCTCCCATCTCGGAAACGCGTCCCCCGCCGTCCCCCCGTCCCCGTCCCCGAAACTCTGTGGAACACTGGTCTTTGTCTTCAAGGACAATCCAGTCATCATAAATGTGGAGCAGGTCTGAGATTGTGAATGGATCCCAAAACAGTCAAATGATGTAAGAGGGAAAGGTTTCAAGAAATATCAAACACTATATGTATGTTGAATTAGTTATTCAATCCTAAAACCATGGACAGTGAAACATATCAATAGACAACTATCATCATGCAAGAGTTTTCTCAAGCTCACCACAAAATTTGACCTGTTATGCCCAATTTTCAAGCTCTTTTAAGTAGTTTTGGCCTACTTAAGAGGCCCTCATGCTCACAGCTGGAGTTGGAAAGAGTTTGAAGCTTAAAACATGCAAATTAGGTCAGTTTGAGCCCCGTAAATGGTGGTTTTTTCACCTTATACGCCCAACAAAAGAGACACATCATGCAAAGTGTCTCAACAGTCAGTGAGGAGCCTAAAATGAAGGAGTTTTGACAGTTCCAGTTCAGTTTTGAGATCCCACATGGGTTGACCATCACTTAAGGGGAGTTTTGGACACTTAATCACTCAGTTTGCTGCAGTTTTGAGGCCTCTTTTGCATGTTTTTCAATCTTGCACGACCAAAGAAGCATCTTTCACATGCATAGATCAAGGAGATCAGATTTTTCAACAAGAAAGGGAGAAGGAGACTCTTCCACTTCACTGAGGATTACCTTCTAGCCTTCTTTCTCTTGTTTTTTCTCTTTATATGCAAAGGCCTAGACTTGATTCTAGAAGTTGTTTTCTTCTTGCTTGTTGCACACAAGCAAGATATGGTATTGTAACTCAATTTTAGCTGTTTGAAAGCATTTCTCAATGCTCTTTGTACAAAATTCCTTTATGATTCAATAAAGTACAACAATTCCTTCTAGTTTTATTCTTAGTTCTCATTGTTATTGTATGATTGTAAAGCAATTACTACGATTTAAACAAGTAAATCCTTTGACTCTTGTCCATCTTTGCAATGATTGAACAAGTTATTTCATGATTAGTGTAGGTTATATGTTGTGTTTGTTGGCGTTTAAATTCGCACCTCTGGAATGCGGATTTGAAAACGGACAGCTATGCACAGATAAACTGCTCTTCAAATTAGGAGGGGAAGCTCCCTCTTGCTGATGGTGTTTGAAAGAAAGTAAACTAAAACTAAGTTGCCTATCTTTTTGGATCAGCTTAGAGCACAAGGTTTTTTAAACACAAACGCCGCAGCTGAGATTTTCTGATAAGAAGTTCAACTTCGACTAACTTAGACTAAAGGCGTTCCTAACCTCTCAAGTAATAGCAGAGCAAGAGAAGTTAGAAATCAACAAGGTAGATTCTCTGACAAAAATACTTTAACAATCTCTCTCTCAACAAACACCTACACACTTCACTGTAAGCTGAAATAAAGATCATGAAAGCATAACATAGATAACGGAAATCTGAGATTTTAGACCAAGGCAAAAGAGCCTCATGATTTTATTACTCAAATCTCTAAAACAAAACTCCCTTCTAACATGCCTTGAATAAGAAATTGCAGCTAAGGAGGCTTGCAAACTTATTCTTAACACAATAGAAAACAACAATCTCACTAACTCCTTGTTGGCTAAAGAGGCTCAACAATTTGCTTATCACAATACAAATGAACAATACTTGAGCAACAAATAGAAGGCACAATAGGCTCAGCGTTTTGTTCTCATAAGCACGGTTAAAGAAAATAAATGAGCAAAGGCTCTTATTTATAGAAGCAGTGAGGGGAACCCTAAAATCTCCCTTGCTTTTCACAATCTTCTGGGGCTTGCTTTCGACCAGAAGCAAGCTTTAATACTAAATCTAGAAGCAGATATCAACTAAAACCTAAAGAAAGCAGAAAAGCTGAGGAAGCGTAACTATTACATCTTATCTTCTTTCTATCCTCAAAGATGGATGGGATTATTCCAAGAATAGAAGAAAGCCCGAGGAAGAAAGCTTCTAGAAGCTGCTTTAAAGGCTTCGATCACATCCAGCTAGGAAGTCAGAGATTGTGTCAGTTCGGTGCATCTATGCCATCAACAGCAAAACACCGCTTTTCAAGAATATCTTCGGCATCTGCAATAGATCTTAGGAAATCTTCAATCTCATTGGCCGCTTTATTGAACTTTGCTGACATCACTGAAATATGACCTATCCTTCCGCCAACTGGGCTGCAACTATGAACAACGTTCTGGAACTGATTTTGCACCTCCTCAAGCCCGACATAAGAACCATCTTCAAGACTGTACTGAGAGGGGATCTCTATGACAAATTCACTGATGAAAAGGAGAGCTTCAACCACCCTTTTTCTGTAGGCGATGAATTCTTCAGATATCCTCTCATAGGTTTTAACTTTGAAAACATGACGTTCTCTCCATGCAAGGATTTGTCTTCTGTGCTCCTTTGAAACTGTTGAACCGTAGGCTGTGTCTAAATCAGTGATGATAATCTCATGCCTAGGTTTTACTTCAGCCCATGTTTGTTCAAATCCTTGGATGCTTTGACGAAGTTTATGAGCATTCTCTCTCAACTGGAACATCCGAGCCAAGATCTCCTTTCCTCTGACAATGAAGCTCTCAATCCATTCCTGAGTCTCTTTCCCACATATGACCAGCTGTCTTAACTGACGGTGATCAGCTGGTGTCTCTAAGACCTAGGGCAGCAACTGGGTTGCTTGTGAAGAACCACGAACAAGGTTAGAGATGAAAAGCCTAAGCTGCTGATTTTCAGCCTTGAGGGCTGCCTTGTCTTCTCCATCTTTAAGCACTCTTTCATGTAGGTTTTAGGATACAACTTTGAAGAGACTCAAATCTGCATGTCTGGTATTTCTACCAAGATTAGCCTTGACCATTACAAAATCATCCATGTTCACCTCATCTCTATTCTTATCTTCTGGAGGCTCAGCAGTCTCTACGACAATCTCGTTATCAGGATTCCTATCAAAGTGAACTTGCTTCTTTGCCTTCTTCTTAGGGGGTTCCTGATAAATATTATCGAGATCATCAACACTCACTTGATATGAAGGCCTTCTCCTAACCCTTCCTAAGGAGTTCTTAAGCCAAGACACCGTAGTATCTTTACTAACTTCCTCAGGAGGTACTGCTGCGATCTCTTCATCATCTTCGATATCAAGATCAATATGAATTGGTGACGAACCCGTCAAAGGTACAGGAACATGTGTTGAAGGTGGCTCCTCTGCTTCATTCTGAGGTATGGGCTCATCAAGAGGAACTTCTGAATCAACTGTAGGCTGTTCCTGTATAACTATGCCTGAGAAATCCAACCTTCTCTTTACATTTTTATTCGATCTACTGCCTTTGACGCCATCTTGAGACTGACTTTTACCCTTTCCTTTTGACTGTGCTGTAGAAGAAGAGGGAATTATCCTTGGCGGCTCTGCTACTGGAATAGAGTTCTTCCTTTTAAGCACTAAGAAAACCTTACTATACTCAATGACTTGTCTTGTTCTGTCTTCAACTGAAAGAGATTCCTTGTTTGCCCAATTAACTTGTGGAAGAGGCTGATCCTCGATTCTTTTCTGAGTGTACATTGGTAGAAGAACATCTTCATCATCATCAGAGAGCCCTTCTATATCTTCATTTAAGCAATCTTTCATCTGATGGAGAGTTAACCTGCTGTAGTTACGCCTTTGTACTTCAAACTCATCTGCACAGTTAGCCCAAAAATCTTCAAGTGCGGGTATGTGATTGTAATTCTTCTCCAACCGGCCAGCATAGACACCATGAGGATCAAATGACCGCCTCTCACTGTAGGATTTGAGACCGAATTTATCTAATTCTTCTCCAATTGTCCTGGCATTTGCAGCAGTCCTGCATGTATAAATACCCAACCCTAATGGAAAGTGAAGAGAGGGTTTCTTTCTA